>JAQZBX010010496.1:0-16446 GCA_029593785.1 Cabassous unicinctus | reverse complement strand
AGGTCATATATTGTTCATCCTTCAATGCCTGGCTGGTTTCACTCAACATAAGGTCTTCAAGATTCATCCATGTTATTCCATGTGTTAGCACTTTATTCCTTCTCACAGCAGAGTAATATTCCATTGTATGTATGCACCACATTTTGCTTATCCATTCATCCGTTGATGGACACCAGGGCTGATTCCAGATTTTGGCAATTGTGAACAATGCTGCTATGAGCATTGCTGTGCATATATCTGTTCATGTCTTTGTTTTCATTTCTTCTGGCTATATATCCAGCAGTGGAATTGCTGGATCATACAGAAGATCTATTGTTAGTTTTCTGAGGAATCGCCAAACTGTCCTCCACAGTGGCTGGACCATTTAGCAATCCCACCAGCAGTGGATGAGGGTTCCTATTCCTCCTCATCCTCTCCAACACTTATATTCTGATGTTTTTTTAATAGCTGCCATTCTGATGGGTGTAAGATGGTATTTCATTGTGGTTTTGATTTGCATTTCCCTAATAGCCAGCAATGTCAAGCATTTTTTCATGTGCTTTTTAGCCATTTGTATTTCTTCATTGGAGAAGTGTCTTTTCAGGTCACTTGCCCATTTTCTAAATGGGTTGTTTGTCTTTTTATTTTCAAGGTATAGGATTTCTTTATATTTGCAGGATATTAGGCTCCTATTAGATATATTTTCTCCTGTTGTGTTAGGCTGCCTTTTTATTTTCTTAATAACGTCCTTTGAGGTGCAAAAGTTTTTAATTTTGATGAGTTCCCATTTATCTATTTTTTCTCTTGCTTCTTGTGCTTTGGGTGTGAAGTTCATGAAAGCATTTCCTATTACAAGGTCCTGTAGATGCTTCCCTACATTATGTTCCAAGGTCTTTATGGTTTGGCTATTATATTTAGATCTTTGATCAATCTTAAGGTGAATGTATAAGTTGTGAGATGGTATTCTTCTCTCATTCTTTTGGATATGGATATCCAGTTCTCCAAGCACCCCTTGTTAAAGAGGCCATTCTCTCACTACTGAGTGGGTTTGGTGGCCTTGTCGAATATCAGATGACTGTATATGTGAGGATCTATATCAGAACTCTCAATTTGGTTCCATTGCTCATTAGGTCTATCCTTGTGCCGATACCATGCAGTTTTGATCACTGTATCTTTGTAGTATGATTTAAAGTCAGGTAATGTGATACCTCCAAATTCATTTTTCTTTTTCAATATGTTGTTGGCAATTGGGGGCCTCTTACCTTTCCAAACATATTTTGTGGTTAGTTTTTCCAGTTCCTTAAAAAATACATTGTTGATTTTTATTGGGATTGCATTAAATCTGTAGATTAGTTTGGGTAGGATAGACATCTTGATGAGGTTTATTCTTCCTATCCATGAACAGGGAATATTTTTACATTTATATAAGTCTTCTGTGATTTCCTTTAACAGTGTTGTGTAGTTTTCTGTATATAAGTCCTTTACATCTTTAGTTAAATTTATTCCTCGGTATTTGATTCTTTTAGTTACTATTGTAAATGGTATTTTTTTCTTGATTTCCTCCTCAGATTGCTCATTATTGGTGTACAGAAATGCTACTGATTTTTGAGCATTGATCATATAGCCTGCAACATTACTGAACTGCTTTACAAGTTATAGAAGTTTGTTGTAGATTTCTTAGGGCTTTCTATATATAGGATCATGTCATCTGCAAATAATGAAATTTATACTTCTTCTTTTCCAATATGGATGACTTTTAAATCCTTTCTTGCCTCAGTGCTCAAGCAAGTACTTCTAAGACAATGTTAAATAGGAGTGGTGAAAGTGGGCATCCTTGTCTTGTTCCCGATCTCAGAAGGAAGGCTTTTAGGATTTCACCATTGAAGATGATGTTAACCTTGGGTTTTTCATATATATACCCTTTATCATATTCAGAAAGTTTCCTTCTATTTCTATCTTTTGCAGTGTTTTTATCAGGAAATAGTGCTGTATTTTGTCGAATGCTTTTTCTGCATCTATAGAGATGATCATATAATTTTTTTCTTTCAGTCTGTTTATGTGGTGTATTACATTGATTGATTTTCTTATATTGAACCATCCTGGCATACCTGGGATGAAACTCACTTGGTCATAGTGTATAATCCCTTTGATATGTTGTTGAATGTGATTAGCAAGTATTTTGTTGATGATTTTAGCTGCTAGGTTCATTAGAGAAATTGGTCTGTAATTTTCCTTTCTTGTGATATCTTTGTTTGGTTTTGGTATTAGGGTAATGTTGGCATCATAGGATGAGTTAGGCAATATTCTTTCTACTTCTATTCTTTGGAAGAGCTTAAGCAGAATTGGTGTTAGCTCTTTCTGGAACGTTTGGTAGAATTCAGCTCTGAAGCCATCTGGTCCTGGGCCCTTCTTAGTTGGGAGGTTTTTGATGACTGAGTCTATCTCTTTACTTGTAATTGGATGGTTGAGATCATCAATTTCTTCTTTCATCAATGTAGGCTGTCTGTGAGTTTCTAGAAACTTGTCCATTTCCTCTAAATTATCATTCTTGTTAGCAAAAAATTTTTCAAAGTATCCTCTTATGATACTCTTTATTTCTGTGAGGTCAGTAGTGATATCCCCTTGCTCATTCCCTATTTTGTCTATTTGCAGCTGTTCTCTCTTTTTCTTGTTAGTCTGGCTAAGGGTTTGTCAATTTTATTGATATTCTCGAAGAACCAGCTTTACGTTTTGCTTATTGTTTCTAGTGCTTTCTTATTCTCTGTTTCATTTAGTTCTGCTCTAATTTTTGTTATTGCCTTCTTTCTACTTCCTTTAGGTTTAGTTTGTTGTTGTTTTTCCAATTCCTCCAAGTGTGCATGTAGGTCTTCAATTTTAGCTTTTTCTTCTTTTTTAATATATGTATTTATAGGTATGAACGTCCCTCTCAGAACTGCTTTCGCTGCACCCCGTAGGTTTTGATATGTTGTGTTATTGTTTTCATTAGTTTCAAGGTAGTTACTGATTTCTTTTGAAATTTCCTCCTAGACCCACTGTTTATCTAAGAGAGTGTTGTTTAACTTCCATATCCTCGAGCCTAACCTGTTTCTCTGGCCCTTTAGTGATTTCCAATTTCTTTCAGTTGTGGTCAGAGAAATTACTTTGTATAATCTCAATCTTTCTGAATTCATTGAGAGTTGTTCTGTGGCCTAGCATTTCATCTGTCTTGGAGTATGATCCATGTGAACTCGGGAAGAATATAAATCCTGCTGTTTTGGTGTAGTGTTCTGCATATGTCTATTAAGTCCAGGTCCTCTAATGTATTGTTGAGAGCCGTTGTTTCTTTATTGATTCTCTGTCTAGATGTTCTGTCTAATGATGATAATGGTGTGTTAAAGTCCCCTGCTATAATTGTAGAGGCATTTATTTCTCCACTTAGTTTTTCCAGAGTTTGCCTCATGTATTTTGAGGCACCCTGATTAGGTGCATAAATGTTTATGACTGTTCACTCTTCTTGAGAGATTACACATTTTACCAATATATAGTGTCCATCTTTGTCTTTTATGATAATTTTGCATTTAAAGTCTATTTTGTCTATTATTAGAATAGCTACTCCTGCCCTTTTTTGGCTATTGTTAGCTTGTAAAATTGTTTTCCAGCCATTCACTTTCAGCCTCCTTGATTCCCTGGGTCAAAGGTGGGTTTCTTGTAGACAGCATATAGATGGATCATATTTCCTTATGCATTCTGCCAATCTGTGTCTCTTGATTGGTGAATTTAATCCATTAACATTCAGTGTTATTAATCACAATAAATTTCTTACTTCAGCCATTTTTTCTTTGGGTTAATGTATGTCATACATTGTTTTGTTTCTGTTTTTGTCTTTTTAGTTGTTTTCAAACTCTCCTCCAACTGTCTCTCCCTTGTTTTTTCCTTTCAACTTGTAGAACTTCCTTTATTGTTTCTTGAAGAGCAGTTTTCTTATGACATACTCTCTTAAATTCTTTTTATCTGTGAATATTTTGAACCTTCCATCATTTTTGAATGCCAGTTTTGCTGGATAGAGAATTCGTGGCTGGAAGTTTTTTTCTTTTAGTACTTTGACTATGTCATACCAGTGTCTTCTTGCCTCCATGATTTCAGCTGAGAAATCAGCATTTAATCTTATTGTGCTTCCCTTGTATGTGATGGTTCTCTTTTCTCTTGCTGCCTTGAGTAATTTCTCTTTGTCCTGAGTATTGGACATTTTGACAAGTATATGTCTTAGAGTTGGCCTGTTGGGAATTATACTGTTTGGGGTGCACTGTGCTTCCTGGATCTGCACATCCATCTCTCTCAATAGAGTTGTGAAGTTTTCAGCCATTATTTTCTTCAATACTCCTTCAGTTCCCTTTCCCTTCTCTTCTCCTTCTGGAATGCCCATAATGTGTATGTTTGTGTGTTTTGTTTTGTCGGTTAATTCCCTGAGTCCCTGCCGGATTTTTTCTATCTTTTTGTCCATCTATTCTACTATCTGTTCGATTTCAGATGTATTGTCTTCCACATCACTAATTCCTTTCTTCTGCCTGTTCAAATCTGCTGTTATGTGAATCCTGCATCTTTTTGATTTCTTGGATTGTGCCATTGTTCACCATCATATCCATTATCTTTTTGTGTATGCTTACAATTTCTTCAGTATGTTCTCCCAGTGTCTTCTTTATATCCTTCATCTCTTCTTCACTTCTTTAATTGGGTCCATGATATTTGTTTGAAAAGATTTGATTAGTTGTTTGATGTTCTGCATCACTTCCTGGTTTTTAGTTTGTTCATTGGACTGGTCCATGCTTTCCTCTTTCTCAGTTTAGTGTGTAATTTTTTACTGCCCTCTACTCGTCATTTTATCTTGATGGGTTTATTCAGTTGATTAGCTTCTTTTTCTGCTCTAGAGTTTTATTTAGCTGGTGGCTCTCTGTGTGTGTTAAGTTTTCTCTTTGACACTTTTTCTTCTTGTTTTATTTCCTTTCTTCTTTCTATGTTCCCTTGAAGGAAAAGATTAGGGCTAGAGGAATCAAAAGATGTGAGAAAGGAAGAAGGATAATAGTAATATTGATAAAAGCTATAAGAGGGGCCAAATAAGACTTAATGAAGTGAGTATTTAACTCATGCACACAATGTAGAGTAACAGGGAAAAAAGTGGAGTACCTACAATGGTCTGGGAAACTAAATAGAGGAATATATATATAATGATTTAGAAGGTTAAAATTATGAGGAGGGAGAGAAAGAGTAAAGAAAGGGTTGAAAGGAAAAAGTTAATATTAATAAAAAAAGAGGAAAACAAATAGAATAGAAATTGACACCCTTAAGCTGTGGGCATATGAAAAAACGTGGTGTATAAGAGCCACAACAGAAAGCAGAAGGCAGAAAGATGAAGGAAGGATAAGAGATAGTTTGGAATACAAAATCAATATAGACAGAGAATGGGAAATCACTGAAGAAGAATCACAGCAAAGATGAGACAAGCTAGCAGCACCTAATTAAAAAAAAAATGAAAGAAAAAAGAAAGGGTGAAGGAAAGAGGAAAGAAAAGCAAGAGACAACAAATAAACAGAGAAAAACCAAACAACCACACAGGCAGGCAGTCAAACAAAGCTAAGGAGGATCAGTGTTCCTACTAGGGTCCTTGTGGATCCTCTCAGCCTGCTTGTGTTTATCAATCAATTTCCCTGCAGGGTTCTATCTGCAGGTTTTGAAGCAGCTTTTAGCTATTAAACTAAATTAAAAAGAAGAATTTATTTTTCATTTTTTAAAGTGACTGTCTCTCTTTTTGTGTGTGTGTGAAATACAGGACCCAAAATAATCCTCTTCTAGACCACCCCCTTCACCAAGGGTACCCTAACTAGGCTTGTGGAAACTAATTAAGCACTTCCCACTTCCTGGACTCCCCATGGGAGATGAAGCTCTGATGCTAGTCAGTGCAGAACGATAAAAGCGGCCAACTCTGCCCCTTCTGGAACTGAGCCTCAGCGTTAGCAGGCTGCTGGGTAAATCAGGTTTCCTCAGAAGATTCGCCTCTCCCCTCAGCCTGGCGCTGCTTCAAGCCAGCTTATCTGCTTCCCCAAGCTATGAGAGGCTCCAGGCAGCGAAATAAATAGTAAAGAATCCCCTCTCTGCCTTCTGTCAGAACCCTCCCTCTCTCGCAGAGTGCTCCCTCTCCTTGGCTTGGCGGGCTTTGGGGCTTATCCCTGGGCAGCTAGGTAAATGAACTCCCTCAGCAGATTTACCCCTCCCCTCTGCTGAGTTTTGATTCAATCTAGCTGTTTTGTTCACCCAAGCTGCAAGGGGTTCCAGGCAGCCAAATCCACAGAAAGGAAAGCTCCTCTTTGCCAGAGCCCTCCCACTCTCAGAGAATGCTCCCTCTCACCAGGCCCTGTCACCCATTTGTCGGGCCGGGAATCGTGGCTCAAACCGGCTTTTTTCCCTATTGGGGGGGCTCAGCCGTCTGTGTTAACCACCCCAGGCAGGCTTAAAACTCACGAATCTCTACCAATCAGTCCACGCCATGGATCTGCACAGATAGATGACCCAAGCTTCTCGCACCAAGCTTCTCGCTCCATGCGCCCAAAGCACAGACCCCCAGGCAGTACCCTGTCCACAATCCGCAGTCCTCAGGGAGTTCTCAGTGAGTGCCCTCCTAAACCGACACCATCTTGCCTCCCTCAAAAATAATAATTTGTTGTTGCCTATGCCTCAAACTGTACAAACTGGGAAAAATGAAACCATTTAACCATGATACTGGCCTATGCAGGCTTACTGGTTGGGAATCTTAAGTCCATGGGAAATAAATGTCACCGAAAACATTGTTCTAAAACCACAGGTAATAATCTAAACTTTCCTATTCCTGCTGAAACTCTATGTGTATCTATGTAAACTCTTCTTGTGCCTAAAATGATTTTTAATGTCAGTAAAGAAAACAAAAAAATTTAGAAAAAGGAAAATGTATTGTATTAGAATCCTCCTCATAAATAACCCTACCGGGTACTTTGTTATCTACTAATGAAAGTATTGTTTGTGTACTGATAAACCAGCATAATCTGCCCCTCTCTGTATGAGACAACAAGAAGAAATCTGTAATATGAAATAATTTCCAATGAAATTATGTAATTTTACAGTCAAGCATTAATGGTCAATGTTGTGTCTATATTACCATTATTATTCTGTGTCTTTTGTATTGTTGTTGTATAACCCACATGCAATATTCTAATGCCCTAACTTCTCAGGTGATATTTTAAAATATTTACACATAGAATGAAAAGTGAAAGGGGCACTGGGATAGAGTTTAGAAACATAAAATGCCACTTCCCTTCTGTAGAGTATATAGAAAAATGCCCTTTCCATAACCTAGGCAAAAATGCTTGGAAAGAGAAAGCTAAAACAGCTGATGGGCCATTCCTCCTCAGCAGGGAGATAATTAGTGCCAACAAAGCAATCAGTCTGCTTCAAAAAAATATTAAGTGCTCATACCTTTAATTTACTATTCTGAAAACACACAGTATCCCCCAATAAACAAAAGACCAAAAAAGCCAGAAAAAATGCACTCAACACCTTCTGACTTAAAGCCCTCCTCAAAGCCCTCCTAACCCCTCTCATATTAATCTTATCAGTCCTTCTCCTTGGACTCTCCTTTATACAACTAACAAGTTTCATCCACAGAACCTTTCATGCTATAACCAATCAGGCCATCAGCAACTTGTTTCTCATACAGCAAGCCCACCACTACCAACTCCTAGCACAAGATAACTGTTAGGGACAGCTCTACACCCCAGTCTGCAGGAAGGAGCTACAGAAGACAAATAACCATCCTTTACCCCAGCAAAAAGATATAAAAAGAGTCTGGGATATTAAGCCTAGAGCTCCCACCTTTCTTACCCTCTCCATCCCCCTCCCTCTCTTTCTGCAGTTAAACATTCATGTGATATGAAACCAGAGCTCCCACCCCCACTCCCTCCCTGAGCATCCTTGTGAAAGTAATAACCAATGTCAGAGGGACGATAACACCTGGGACGCAGGTAGAACTACAAAGCCGATTTAAGTTATCTAATCCTGACCCTGAAACTACGAGGTTAGCATAAATCATGACAAACTAACCCTTTATAGTCTAGCCTCAGAATGAGTTATAAAAATTGCCTTCTGTCCCTCCCTCAGGGCTGCTGTCTTTTCAGACTCAGCCTTCCTTGTAAGCTCTCTTTCTTATTAAAGGCTTTGCTTAAACTGACCTTGGCTCCTGGTCTATTTCTAAGATGCCTGCCTTCCTTGGTTTCCCTCTGAACCTAACAGAGGGTGTTTTCTTAATTTTACATCTTTCATTGTCTGGATCCATGTTTATGCCCTTTCAACTTCTCCTAATCATGATGAGTATTAATAAATGTGGAAAAGAATCAAGACAAAGCCAGAAACCCTGGGTATAACTCTCAATTGTACAACTTAAAATAGATTTATATTAGGCAAATTTCTCAACCTCTCTAAATCTATAAAATGTGGATAGCATTCAGAATGGGTACTTTTAAAAAATATATCTAGAATTATTTAGGCAACCAAATATTAATTAGATATGGATTTGCATCCTTTGTAATCCTTCAGAATATCTCCTACCACTATTTTCTTTTTTGAATTATTTTTTATTAGAGAAATTGTGAGTTTAAAGACCAATAATCATGCATAAAATACAACATTTCCATACATCTTCCCAAAACCAACAAATTGCAAGAGTGTGGAACATTTGCCACAATTTATAATTGCATTTTTAATAAATATACTAATATTTTAACACTTGTTACTTTTCATTAAATTGATGAAATATTATCTAAATAGTAGCATTATCTATCACCAAGATTTTACATTAAGTGTATTTTTCTCATATGTCACCCTATTATTAATAACTTGCATAAATGTATATTTGTTAAATTCATGAAAGAACATTCTCATACAAGTATTATTAACTGTAGTCCATTATCTACAATAAGGTTCAATGTTTTCTGCAGTCTTATGAGTTACATTTTACAATATATTCTAACAGCATATGTGACCTAAAATTTCCTCTTTTAAACACATTTACCTATATAATTCAGTGCCATTTATTGCACTTATAATAATGTGCCACCAACACCAACATTCATTTCCAAACCTTTACAATCATCCTAAATAGAATTTCTGTACAAGTGAAACATCAACTCCCCAATCTCAATCAACAAACTATCCCCTGGTAACCTTTATTCTAAGTTCTAACCCTATGAATTTGCTTATTATACTTAGTTCCTAGCAGTGAGGTCATAAAATATTTACCTTAGGAGTCTGGTGTATTTCACTCAACATAATGTCTTCAAGGTTCGTCCATGTTACTGCATGCATGCGTACTTCATTTTTGTTTAAAGCTTAATAATATTCTATTGTGTGTATATAACACATTACTTTAATCAATTCAAAGGATGATGGATAGTTGGGTTGCTATTATCTTTTGGCAATTTTGATAAATGCTGCTGTGAACATTAGTGTAAATATAACTGTTTGAGCACTGCTTTCAATTCTTCTGGGTGATATCTATAGTGGGATTGCCAGGTCACCTAGAAATTCTATATTTAGCTTCCTGATGAATTTCAAACTCTTTTCCAAAGTGGCTTCAGCATTTTACACTCCCTCCAGCAATGAATGAGTGTTCCTATTTCCTCACATTCTCAAAAACACTTGTAGTTTTTTTTTTTAATAGTAGCCATTCTAGTGGGTGTGAAATGATATCTCATTGTGGTTTTGATTTGCAATTTTCTAATAACTAGTGATATTGAGCAGTTTTCATGTGTCTTTTAGTTATTTGTATATCCTTTTTGGAGAAATGTCTATTCAATTCTTTTTCTGATTATTTAATTCAGTTGTTTGTCTTTTTCTTATTAAGTAATAGGATTCCTTTATATATTTTAGATACTAAACCCTTATCAAATATGTGGTTTCCAAATATTTTTCCCCTTGTGTAGGTTGTCTTTTTGCTTCCATGACAAATTCCTTGATGCACATAAGTTATTTATTTTTTTTGATGAGGTCCCATTTCTATATTTTATCTTTTGTTGCTTTAGCTTTGGGTGTAAAGTTTAATAAAACATTGCCTAACACATGATCTTGAAGATGATTCCTAACATTTACTTTTAGAGTTTTATAGTCCTGACTCATGTTTAGGTCTTTCATCCATTATCATTGTGCCAGTACCATAGGGCTTTACCACTGGGCTTTGTAATATGCTTTAAATTAGGGAAATGTGCTTCCTCCAACTTTAATGTTCTTTTTCAAGATTTATTTTTTTTTTAGCAATTTTAGGCTTCTTGCCCATACAAATAAGTTTGATAATTGGTTTTAACATTTCTACAAAGTAGAATGTTAGAAAATTTATAGGGATTTCATTGAATCTGTAAATTATTTTGGGTGGAATTGACATCTTAATAATACTTAGTCTTCCATCTATACATGGATTGTCATTCAATTTTTCTAGTTCTTCTTTGATTTCTTTTAACAATGTTTGTAATTTATGTCTTTGATTAATTTATTCCTAGATACTTGATTCTTTTAGTTGCTATTGTACAATGATTTTTTTTCTTGATTTCCTCCTCAGATTGCTCATTGTTAGTGTACAGAAATACTAATGATTTTTGCCTGTTAACCTTGTGCCCTGCCACTTTGTTGAATTCTTTTATAAACTCTAGTAACTTTGTGGTAGATTTTTAAGGACTTTCTACATATAGAATCATGTACTTTGCAAATAGTTAAAGTTTTACTTCTTCATTTCCTGTTTGGGTGCCTTTTATGTTTTTTCCTTCCCAAGAGTTCTGTCTCTAACTTCCAAGCAATGTTGAATAACAATGTTGACAGTGTGCACCCTTGTCTTGTTCCATATATCAGAAGGAAAACTTTTTGTTTTTCACACTTGTCTATGACATTAGCTTTGTGTTTGTTTGTTTGTTTTACCATTTATTATGCTGAGGAAGTTTCCTTTTATTTCTATTTATCTAAGTGTTGTTTTTTTATCAATAAAGGATGCTGGATTTCCTCAAATGCTTTTTCTGTGTCAATTATAATGATCATGGGATATGTTCTCTTTGTTTGTCTAATGTGTTGTTTACATTAATTGATTTTCTTATGTTGAACCACCTCTGCAAACCTGGCATGAAAACCAGTTGATCATGTTATATAATTCTTTTGCTGTGCTGCCAGATTTGATTTACAAGTATTTTGTTGATGATTTTGTATCTATATTTATAAGAGTTATTTCTCTATCTCTCCTTTCCTCCTGAGTGGCACTTTTCTGGACAGAAGTCTTCACAGGGTGGTGTTCCATCCTCAGTCTCTGTGGAGTTAGGTTCTTATGCCTGCATATGGCTGGGGGTCTAACTCACTGCTGTGAGTAGTTCTATAGTCTGTGTCCCTGGTGGAAAGGACCTAAGTCACACGCCATGAACAGCTCTCAAGCTGCACAGGACTGAGTGAGGGGAAGAGTATTAGACCAGTGGCCCAGGATGGAAATTTCTTAGCTGATATATTATTTTATCTTCAATTCAGCATTTTTGGAGTCCTTCTCCAATCTCTACCATTCTCCAGCATTCTAAACAATTGGAATTTGTCCTTTCCTTTGTTAAATCTATGGGGAATTTTCCTAAGGGATGACATATCACCATGTTAATAACATCATATCATTTCTTTTATTTTTATTATTTACTACCACTCCATATCCAAAAATGTACACCCATCATCCCCTGAATCCCCAAACCATGGTAACCTGAATCCTACTGCCAGTATCAGTGGATTTGTTATTTCAAGATATATCTTATATATGATCACATGCAATATTTTCCCTTATCTATCTTGTTGATACCACAGGGCATAGCTCTTTCCAGATTCTTCCAAGTTGGAGCAGGTCTCTGGACTTCATTCTTGTCACTGAATAATATTCCATTGTATGTTAGTAATAGATAATGTTTATCTCTTCATTCACTAATGGACACTTGAGTTGTTTCCAAATTTGTCTAATTTTTTAGCCTTTATTTTACCCATCATTGTTACCCATTATACATTTGTTTTGTTCTTTTTGTTGTCACATTTTAAACATTTGAATATATTCTGTATATTAAGCTCTTATCTGATATATGGTTTTAACTTAGTTTCTACCATTCTATAGTTTGTAGTTTACTTTCTAGATAATATAATTTGATGTAAAAAGTGCATATAATTTTGATGGAGTTGAATTTATCTCTTATTTAATTTTAGCTTGTGTATTTGTTATCAAGAGAGGTAGTTTTATTTATTCCTTTCCAATTTGTATATCTTTTACTTCTTTTTCTTGCCTACCTTAAGTAAAATGGTGAATAGTAGTGGTGAAAATGGGCATATTTGTCTTGTTCCTGAACTTAAAGGGTAGTTTTATGACCTTCATCATTGAGTATTAATTTAACTTTGGGGTTTTCATAAATGAATTTTATCATGTTCAGAAAGTTCTATTATATCGGTAGTGCACAGGGTTATTCTACAGCAGAGAACATTTCTTAGGGAACACAATTCTCAATAAGTATATTTTAATATATTATATTTGTACAAATTAGGTTCTTTCACTAGATGCAGTGAAACTAGAAAAATAACAGAAAGAAAACTGGAAATTTACAAATATTTGGAAATTCAACACTACATCATAAGCTAACAGTGGGTAAAGGGGAAATTAGAAAATATATGGGGAAGAATATAAATGAAGACATAACATACCAACACTTATGAGATGCCACAAAGGCAGTCTCAGAGGAAAATATATACATATGAATGCTTATTGATCTACAAAAGAAAGATCTCAAATTAATTACCGAATTTACCACTTGGTAAACTAGGAAAAGGGCAAGGTAAACACAAATGTAATGTAACAAAGGAAATAACATTAGAGTGACAATAAATGAAATAGAGAATAGAAAAATAACTTAGAGAGTCCTGGGGAAAAATCAGTGAAATTGGAAAATCCTTAGCAAGATTGACAAAAAAAATAAGAGAAAAGATGCAAATAACTAAAATCATGAATGAAAATACAGTCCATACAGAAATAAAGTGGATTATAAGAGAGTATGAAGAACAATTGTAGGTCAAAAAAGGAGGTAATCTAAACAAATGGAAAATTTTGTATAAATAAACCAATCAACTAATTGATCAATTAGAAATAAAAATCCTCAAATTTGTAGAACAAATATAGATATTGAAACAAAAACCAATCTTTTTCCTCCAAGTAAAAGTTTAGGACAAGTTCACTTTACTGGTAAATTAACACTGATTATTTTTATACTTTTCCAAAACATTAATGAGGTGGGAAGACTTCCTAATCATTCTTTTTCAGCAGTGCCCTGATTCTAAAGTGTGAGGGGAAAAAATCATAAAAGAAAGAAAATTATAGTACAATATCTCTTATGAATATAGGTGCATAAACCTTAAAAAATTATAACAAACAGAATTAAATGGCATATTCAAAAGATTATTCACTATCACTTCCTGAAATGGAATTGTGTTTCACCTTACAAAATCAATCAACCTAATGCACTGCATAAATAGAAGAAAGGAAAAATCAAAACATGGCTAACCCAATTGATGCGGAAAAGGCTTTGACAGAATCCATCACTATTTCCTTATATAAACACCCAGAAAACTAGAAATGGAAGAGAACTTTACTTGTGTTTTAATAAAGGCTTACCACCATTATATGTAATTTTGAAAAATAAATTATAATTTTGAATAGTGTTATATTTAATATAAATTAAACCATTTTTATTTATCTTTTCTTCGTCTTGTTTCTTTTGCTTGATTTTTGCATGTGGTACTCATCCACCTTTAAAAATTTATTTATAGATTATTTTCATACCTTCATTTTTCATACCATGAACATTAAAAATTATTTAAAATTCTATTGGTGGACACTTGAATGCCTTCTAGTTCTTGAAAATTGTGAAGAAGCTCAATACCATTGGAGTGTATGTGTCTTGGAAGTAAGTGACATGCATTTATAAGGGTTGCTTATAAACATAATTGCTAGTCAAACAGTATGTAAATCTTAAAATTTCCTAAATAAATTCAAAGTGTTTTGCAAATTGGTTTTATTAATTACAAAACTTCCAATATAAGAATTTGTTTTAATTCACAACCTTAAATAATATGCTATTATTTTTAAAATACTGCTGCTCTGATTAGTGTGGAGCTCTATGTGCTTGTGGTTTCACTTTATCCTTGATGAAGAATAAGGATTTGCATATATTCTAGTTTTATAACCATTTGCATTTCATCATTTCAATAATTGCATTAAATTATTTTCCTTTTTTATTTGAATGGGCTCAGTGATTTCCCCTTGATATTTAGAATTTCTTTGTAAAATTTGGTTATAAAATCTTTTTACAGTTGCAAAACTACAAAAATATTGCCCCCTCTATGGACTGGATTCTTATTCTCTTAATGCTGACATTCATGAGCAATTATCAATGGCATTAATGTATTCATATTTTCCTATCTTTTTCTTTATGGTTAGTGTTTTATGTGTTGTCAAATAAATTCTTCATTAAAGAAGATAGTCCCCGTTGTTACCTTTGACATTTTGGCTTTCAAGTTTTATTCTTTAATATATAAGAATTTCTTTTTCATATATGCTGCAAGTTTGATATGAAGTTTACTGATTTATTTGACAAACATTCAATTTTCTTCCATGTATTTTTTGAAAAATACCTCTTACACTGTTATGCAATGTCTGAATTGTCATACAAATAATCACATATATCTGGCTTTATTTCTGGGCTGTCTCTTCTGTCCATAAATACCTTTCCAAAAGTTTTACATGCAAAAGCTATCTCAGTGGAAAAAGAATCAATCCACCATCATTGATCTACTAAAAGAATACCTTGGACCTTTTATATATATGCTAATATGTTTGCCTATGCAATTAATGCATTGTCAATTTTCACAAAAATAAACTGGCTGCATTTCATTGAAACTATAAATTAAATATTTAAAGTTCCGGTCCACATACTTGGAAGTGATTTTTAATGTGGCTGTTCTCTTGCTGACATAATTATAACATCTATTAGGAAAATTATCAATGTTTGAACCTGTTTCTGCACTGGAAGGAAATCAGGCAATAAGAATAAAGATTTCTGTCCTCTCCCAATTGAGATTGACTTTATTTGGAGTATAAAGAAATTCAAGCCAAAGCATGCTGTAAAAAATGATGTAAATATTGTGCTTAACATATAGAGAAAGCTGGTATCTCTATGTTATCCACACTTAAAACAATGGCACAGCTAGAAATTATACAAAGATATAAAGGCATAAATTGCAAAGAAGATACCTTCTATGGTTACAGAAGCAATAAACACTGCCCTCAAAGTTTTTTTCCAGGAAAGATGACTGAAAATAATTGAAACTGAAATTGTGCATGCTCAAGGTTATATTCTCTGGGAAATGATATAAAGGCTGTTTACTGAAAAGAAGGAGATTTCAATGAACTTGTCCACCTAAGTCACTAAATAGCAAATCAACAAACAACATTATCAAACCAAAAAGGAAGAAGGTTGTCAGTGTGCAGTGACAACATTATATTTTCTAATATAATATTTTGAATAAAAAACTTAAGAAGTGTGCAAATAACCAGGAAAAATAACCAATAAATACATAAGCACATAAACACTGTATTTGTCTGAGCTTTCTAGAGAAACAGAACTGACAGAAAATAGTTGTTAATATGAGATTCTATAAAATTGTCTCATGCACCTGTGTGGCAGTGTACAAATCCAAATATTGTAGGGCAAGTTGCAAGATGGGAACTCCAATGAAAGTCCTTGATAAATTCTCCTGGAGAAGCAGGCTATCTGATGTATGGATGGGGATACTCTCTTCTGACTGCTTAAATCACCACTTCTGCTTTTAAGGCCTTCAACTGATTGGATGAGACTTCTCACCTTGCTGAAGGCAATCTCCTTAGTTGATTGTAGATGTAAATATCCATAGCTGCAATCAACTCACTTATAACTTAAGTCCATGAAATGGCTTCACAGTAAAATTTAGAACAGTGTTTTCTTGACCAAACAACTGGACACCATTACTTGGCCAAATTGACACAAGAGCTTACCCCTTCCATTCTCCCATAAAAAACAGAAAAGAGGAACTGTCTTTTTAAGGCATTAAAGGAGATACTATAAATAGGTTCAAAGAACTAAAAGAAACCATGGTGAAAATATTAAAGGAAGGTAGGGTGAAAATATATATCAAATATCAAATGTCAATAAATAGAATTATTTTGATGTTTTTAAAAAATATTAAAACTCTAATGGGAATTATGAAGAGCAAAAAAAAAAAACAATAACTGAAAAGAAAAATTTAATCTTGGTACTCAATAGTTTAGTGATAGGAAATAATAAGAGAACCTGAATTTGAATGATAGAGAACATGCAATAAGAAAAAAAAATG
>JAQZBX010010495.1:5588-44340 GCA_029593785.1 Cabassous unicinctus | reverse complement strand
TGCCTCTATGGTTTCAGATGAGAAATCAGCACTTAATCTTATTGTGCTTCCCTTGTATGTGATGGTTCTCTTTTCTCTTGCTGCCTTGAGTATTTTCTCTTTGTCTTGAGCATTGGACATTTTGACAAGTATATGTCTTGGAGTTGGCCTGTTGGGATTTATACTGTTTGGGGTGTGCTTTGCTTCCTGGATCTGCACACCCATCTCTCTCAATAGAGTTGGGAAGTTTTCAGCCATTATATCCTTCAACACTCGTTCTGTTCCTTTTCCCTTCTTTTCTCCTTCTGGAATGCCTATATTGTGTATGTTTGTGCATTTTGTGTTGTCAGTTAAATCCCTAACTCCCTGCTGGATTTTTTCTATCTTTTTAGCTATCTGTTCTACTATCTGTTTGAGTTCAGATGTACTGTGTTACACATCAGTAATTCTTTCTTCTTCCTGTTCAAATCTAATATTATGTGAATCTAGTGTCTTTTTTATTCTCTTGATTGTGCCATTCATCACAATTATATCCATTATCTTTTTATGTATGTTTACAATTTCTTCAGTATGCTCTCACAATTTCTTTTTAATATCCTTAATCTCTTCCTTCACTTTATTAAGTTTGTCCATGATATTTTTTTGGACAGCTTTGATTGTTTGAAGTTCTGCATATCTTCCTGGATTTTAGTTTGTTCATTGGAATGGTCCATATCTTCCTGTTTCTTGGTATGGTTTGTAATTTTTTATTGCCCTCTAGTCATCATTTTATCTTGATAGATTTATTCAGTTGATTAGCTTCTCTCTCTGCTCTAGAGTTATATTTAGCTGGTGGTTTTGTGTGTGTGTTAAATTTTCTCTTTGATTCTTTGTTCGTCTTGCATTTCCTTGCTTTTTTCTATGTTTGTTTGAAGGAAAATGATTAAGTCAGAGTAATCAAAAGAGGTAAGAAAGGAAAAAGGATAATAGTAATATTGATAAAAGTTAGAAGAGTGGCTGTATCAGACTTAGTAAAATGAATATTTAACTCATGTAGGCATTGTAGGCTAATAGGGGGAAAAAGTGGAGTACTCATAATGGAATGGGAAACCAAATAGAGAAAAATATATAGAATGAATTAAAAGGCCAGAATGATGAGGAGAGAGGAAAAGAATAAAGAAAGGCTGAAAGGAAAAACTTAATAATAATTAAAAAAAGAAAACAGAACAGGCAAAATAGAAATCAACATGCATGAATCTGAGGACTAATGAAAAAAGTTGAAATGTAAAAAACACAAGAGAAAGCAGAAGGTGGAAAGATGAAGGAAGGAAAAGAGACAGCATTGGTAGACAAAATCACTAAACACAGAAAACGAAAAATCAGGGAAGAAGCACAGCAAAAAAGAAACAAGGTAGCATCACCTAATTAAAAAATGGGCGGCGTGGGGAGGAAAGAGGAAAGAAAAGCAAGAAACAAACAAAGAAAGAAAAACCAGACAAACACACAAGCATGCAGTCAAACAAAGCTAAGGAAGAACAGCATTCCTTTTTGGGCCTTTGTGGAGCTTCTCAGCCTGTTTTCATCCATCAATTACCTGCAGCCTTCTCTCTTCATGTTTTGGGGCAGATTTTAGTGATTAAATTAAGTTAAAAAATTTTTTTTGAAGAAATAAGGGACCCAAAAGAAGGCCTCTTCTGGACCACCCTCTTCTCCAAGGAGATTCTAAATAGGCTCGTGGAAACTTATCAAACAATTCTCAAGGCCTGACCCCCCGCAGGAGAGCTGAGACTCTGACACTCAGCATGGAATTATAAAATTGACTGGCCCCACCCCCTCCAGAGCCAAGCCTCTGTATCCCACAGCTGTTAGGTAAATCAGGCTTCCTCAGCAGATTTGCCTCTCCTCTCAGCCCGACACCACTTCTAGCTTGCTGGTTTGCTCCCAAAAAGCTGCAAGGGGGTCTAGGCAGCCAAACCAACAGAAAAAAAACCTCTCACCCTTTGCCAGGACCCTCCCACTCTTGGAGAGTGCTATCTTTCCCTAGGTTGCCGGGAGGATGGGGCTTAGCTGTCTGAGTTCACGATTTCTAGCTTGGAAAAAAACTCCCGATTTTATATTGAGCAGTCCACCTCACGGTCCAGCTCCCTCCAGATCAATCTCCTCAAGGTTCTCCCTCTGCAGGCTCCCAGAAGAGACCACCTGGGCAGGATCCTGTCCACAATCAGCTGTCCTCTGTGAGAGAAATGGAGAAATGGTGAGTGCCCACCTAAACCGATGCCATCTTCCGCCTCTTTCCAAACAAGAGCTTTTCTGAGTCAGGATTTCTTTCCCATCACATACAGTAGAAAGACTGTCATAGTACCAATGTATGATGAGACTCAATAGCATATGATTAGATCTCAGGTTTAGAAATCACATCAGTTTGGGTTTAAAACCAAATCTAATAATTATTTGTATTTAGATCTTGTTCAAGTGATGTTCAAATTTACCATCAGTTTCCTTATATACAAAATGCAAATATTAATATCTCTTTCATTGGAATACATGAAAATATAATTTTCATAAAATCAGAGTGATACTTTGAATTTTTTATTTTTTAATTCACATGGTATTTATTTTTCCTTTAACTCCTCTTAACTTTTCAGAAAATCACAACATAATTTTAAGTTTTTTTTTTGGAGATACCAAACATTCAAAGAAGGTTTTTGATTATTATGAATCTTGACCTAGTGATGAATGTAAGAAAACTTGCACATTTTTATCTCATAATTTTTGTACTTTTTCAGAACCCTAACAATCATTTCCTAAATAAAGCAAGCTACATATGTGTATTGATAAAATATTGCCATATACTTAATTGATAGAAACATGAGCTTTTTTTTTTCCTGTACGTAAGGTGACAACAACAAAGAACCTTTAGTCTATATCATGCAGCATTCTATGCACAATTTATGCATTATCTTATATAACCTTATGAGAGTCCTATGAGATGACACTTTATCATCTGCTTTGTATATATGTGGCAACTAGGATAAAAACTGGCTGAGAAACCTGCAAAAGTTTGCATAGTTTTACAGCCTTAGGAAGTTAGACTTCTTGTAAAACAAAGCTTTTGCTCTTGAAAATGTCAGTTTTTTAATATTAGACAGCAGTACTTCTAGCCTACATGCATCTATCCTCAGCAGTTTTGAACTGAAATAGATTTTTTCAAATGCTATTCTTCTCTTTAATTTTTTGAGACAAGTATATTTAGGCTTGTTTTATAGGTTCTGATTAGTTCATGCATGCATACTCTCAACACTAGAACATTCTGTGCCTTATGTACCAGAATCCATGATCACTTCCAACCAACTGCTATAGAGAGTCTGCTTGCACAGCCTAACTTGATCTCCCCCAGTGAACATGGTCACAGATGTTAACACCACAAGAAAGTATAGGATGAACTGATTTGGCTGCCATCTTGGCTGAAGCTGCTAATTCTAATTCTTTGGGAACTGTAAGTTCTGAATACCCTTAAGTAATATCAATTTAATATTTCCCTGGAATCATACATGAAAATGTTGATAAGGGCAGGCTCTGTGGACTCTTGAGCCTGGGAAAACACATAAGCTTGACCAGCCACAAATAACATATGCTTTTGTCTTTGTTTCCAAGCCTTATGGATCCAGGTCCCCATGTACCAATGGAGCTAATTCAAGGATGAGCAGAGACTTTCTTAGGAGAATTCTTAAGAGCTGAAATCAGGAACCTGCTACTTCAAGACAACTGCATTTGCTGCTGAGTTCATGATGCTGGAAATCTGTAATTTTTCTGCTTTAATGTAGTTTTCTATTTTCAGTGTTTTAAATCTGTTTTGAACTAATCTCAGGTTACTTCATAGAGTCACTAAAGAGCAAAAGAGCAAATGTGTAGGGAAAGAGAATCTTGCAGAGATGTCCTCCAAAACTGACAGTGTTTCCCAATGAGCTTCCACTGAAGCTTAAATATTAGGAAATAGTCTGATTAAAGAAATTCTGAGCTGGGATGCTTGTGGACCACATTCACTTCACAGGATGATATGGGGTTATAGGGCAAAAATAAGTTCTGCCCTTGAATTCTGATTTACCTTGGAATTTTCTCTAAGCAATCATTTCTGAGTCAGTAATTGAAGGAAAGAATTACTGTACTTAAAGGAAAAATGGATCAACCTACAAAGCAGGAGTTAGTGTTGGGTCAGTGACTACAAGCTCCATGCAAAGTGTTCACTAGAGATAAGATGACTTTTGATAGATTGAGCCTGTTACTTGTCTAAATGTATTCAGAGGCAGTGACTTTTTTTTGGTATTTTTCACTCAAGGTGACACTAGGATCTTCAGTTTGCAGGTAAGTAGATGCCTTTATGAACAATATATTCATAAAGGCATTCACCTATGATCTTATGGAAAGAGACCATAGAAAAAATAAAACTTTTATTAAATTATTTTACTGATAATAAAGGAATCTATTCTCTTTGTAAAAAATTGGGTCACAAAATTGACGTTAAAAAAAGAACATTAAAAATGCCTATATTTCATAATTCACATATGTACTATTAGTCTTTAGTGCCTTTTAAAAAGAGTCATTTCTACAATATGTTATTTTAGACAATTGATATAATGTAAGTACTGTTTTATACTTGTATTTGTACACTCACTACTACATTGAAATAACCTTTCCACATGAATAATATTTATTATAAATATCTGTGTTTTCTACCTGATATTTCAAAAATACACATCATAATTCACTTGACTGTTTAGCTTTGTGTAGACATATCTAATATTATGAAAAATATATTGTGAAATATAACCTATATGCATGTATTTTTCCAATATTTCTTGTTTAGACTACATTCCTAAGAGTAAGGAGTATCTGACCAAGGAACATAACCAATTTCTCAGTCCTTTATACATAAATTCATGCTTATTTCCAGAATATTTAATACCAATGAGCACTCACCAGCACTATACAAAAGAGTCTCATACATCTTTGGTAATTTTCCAGTAAAAAATAGTTCACATTTTAAACTGCGTTTCCTTGAGCAATTATGAAATAGAGGTTATATGAGATATTTAACTTTTTCATGAGAATTACCTATTCATTATTTTACCTTTTCTTTATAATAGTGTGCATGGACATTATCTTTATTTGCAAATGTTATTTCTATAGCAACAATTGTATCTCAACTATTGCAAACATCTTTCCAGGTTTATCTCTGTCTTTATGTATTTGAATCCTTTAGTTTGTGCCTATGTTTTTACACCACTGCATGTTTGCACAGCATGTCTTTCTCATCCAGAGATCAGTTACATTTTTATCTTTGTTTCCTGTTTTTGAGCAGTTGATGCTGTAAGTTTTTGATTCCTGTGGGTTTTTTGTTTGTTTTTTTGTTTTATTTTGTTTTCTAACTGTTTTGATGGTGATATCAAATTACACTTACTCTGGTTTGGGGGTTTCACTTTGTTTTTTGTGTTTTTTTCTGCCACAATTATAGAAATTGTACGTTTGTGGAAAAAGCATGCATAAAATACAAAGTTCCAATATGACTCCCTCATATTATTAAAACCTTGGATTAGTGGGGTACACTTGTTACAACTAATGAAATTTTTTATTTATAATTGTACTAGTAACTTAATTCCATGGTTTACATTAGGGCTCAATATTTTTGTGATACAGTTCTATATTTTCTTATTAATTTTTATAATACTAACATATATAAAAGCTAAACTTATTTTGTTTTGATAAATACCTACCAGTGGCTGAAAAACCTCTTATTACCCAGATTGAAAAATATATATGATTTTTAAAAAATATTGTTTATATTAATGTCCTTTTGGGATTTGACTTTACTTGCTTCTAATTGACCTTATTTGTATTCATACACCTGTGAATTTATTTTTCAAATTGAATATTTTTCTATTGCCTGATGTATTGATTTCTGTGTATAAATTTTTCCAAATATACATTTCCCCCCATCTTTTGTTGAGTACTTATTTCTTTAATATTCACTCAGAGTTCATCAAATTTTTTTCATAATATTATAAAAATAATTATTTCAAGCATAAGATTTAGGATATGTGCTTTTCTCATTTTGGATCTTTTTAAATAATTACTTGGAAATAGTGATGTTCTTAAATTTCTCTATGCCCTTTCTTATTTTTCCTACATTATATATGAAAATATTTGGTCTCAATAACACTAAGGCCTATACACATTACATGGCTAATTATCAGTGAATACAAAATATAAATAAATTCTATCATAAAGAGTATGATCTGACCAATAAATTATGATGCTTTTGTATTCTCATATTAAAATAACTTTTCTGAATAGGTCCAGAGAATATTTCTTAATCTCATAATCTTCCTTACATGCAGTGTTGAATTGCAACTGACCCCTGATATTTATTATTATAGCAATTCTCCAAACAGTAAATTCTAAAGTTACAAATAAATTAGGAGTATATTGTGCTACATCAAGATGTAGGTTGTATCCTCTTCATGCTTGCAAAGGCATTTGATAAGGAATATATGGTATTCCTATATAATTGTGTTTCAATGAAGCATTGGCTCACAAATCTAACTGCCACTATTTATCTTTTTGCACCTCAAGTGTTAACTCAGTTCACTTGAGTTTTAAATATGGCTACATGATCTATAATTTTAAATTGATGTTTGGTAGTTGCCCTGAAACAAATTAGAAATAAAAAGGCTAAGAGACTCTGGAGCTGAGCCTCATCAGCCTGAATGATGAGGAAAGAAACACAGGTAGGCAGATGCTTGCTCAAGAATTCAAGCCTCGGGTTATCCTTAAAGGTCCACTTTTTTTCCTGTTTTTCTATGCGAGCAAATCCTGTGGCTGTAATTAGGAAAGGATCCAGCCATGTATGATTGAGGGAAAATGTGCCTTGTATGAAAAAAGTCATAAAAAGTGCTTGTATGGTGAGTGTAGAAGAAAGCTATATATTCAAAACTGTATATGATTAAAAATATAGCCATAATTAAAGTCCAGGGTTTCTCTGTTTGGGTTATCAATATTAAAAGAAGCAAATGACTTGAGATATATATTATTGTCTTAATTAAAATTGATCTACCAACACCATAATTCTTGTGTTATTTGCAAATTAATCAATTGTCCATATGCAAAATTGGATCATGAAGCAACTGAACAATGTGACAGAATTCATCCTTCTTGGCCTGATGCAGAACCCAGATGTGCAGAAACTCTTGTTTGTCATATTTACAATCATCTATTCTCTCACCATGGCAGGCAAACTATTCATTCTTGCAACAATTGCCACCAGCCCAGCGCTGGGCTCTCCAAGGTATTTTTTTTTTTCTGTCTTTCTTGTCCTTTCAACATGGCATCTTCTCTTCTACTATGGCCCAAAAATGATATTTGGTTTCTTAGATAAGAAGAAATCTACTTCATTCATTGGATGCATAACTCAGGTTTTTGTGACACATTTCCTTGGTGGAGTTGAGATCTGCTCATGGTGATGGCCTATGACTGCTATGTGGCCATTTGCAAGCCCTTGCATTACATGATAACAATGAACTGGTGGGTATGTGGCCTCCTGGTGGTTGTGTCCTGGGTTGGGGGTTTTCTTCATAGCCTGATTCAAATCATTTTCATATTGTGGTTGCCCTACTATGGCCCAAATGTCATTGACCACTTCTTATGTGATCTTTACTCACTGATGAAAATTTCCTGTTCAGACACACACATCTTTGGCTTCTGTGTTGCTGTCAACAGTGGGTTCCTGTGCATGCTCAGTTTCTCAAATCTTATCACCTCTTATGTCCTATCCTTTACCCCCTCAGAAATAACAGCTCTGAAGGACGGTGGAAGGCTCTCTCTACCTGTGCCTCACATATCACTGTGGTTTTCTTATTCTTTGTATCCTGTACATTTGAATACCTTCAGCCCATGAATATTTTCCCCTTTGATAAAGCAGTGGCTGTATTTTACACTATGGTAACACCCATGTTAAAACCTTTAATCTACACCCTCAAAAATGCAGAAGTGAAAAATGCCATGAGGAAGCTCTCGAATCAAAGAGTGATCTTGGACAACAAATAATGTAAATAGACAAGATAAAAAAAGGACAAAACCTGTTCAAACATTAAGATCAACTGAGGGTAATTCAAAAGATAATGGTCTTAGAGTCAAAGTATGTTAGTATAAGTATATTTATGCCCTTGTTATGTGAAATCTTGAATGGTTACTGTATTAGTCAGCCAAAGGGGTGCTAATGTGAATTACCAAAAATGGGTTGGTCTTTATAAAGGGTATGTATTTGGGGTAGAAGTCCACAGATACCAGGCCGTAAAGCGTTAAGTTTCTTCTCTCACCAAATTCCATTGTCACGTGTTGGAGCCAGACAGCTGCCTACGTTTGCCAGGGTTCAGGCTTCTTGGGTTCCTCTCTTCCTGGGGCTGTGTTTCTCTCTGGGCTTGGTATCTCTGGTTCCTCCAGAAGGTCAGCTGTAGACTATCAGGTGAATGGTTCACTTCTCTTCTCCTAGGGCTTTCTCTCCAATATCAAAATTCCAACATCAAAACTGCTTCTCAAAAACTGCTTCTTCTCTGTTCTTTGTGAAGCCTTTTATATTTTCTTCCCCCACCCACCAAGGGGTGGGGCTCAACACCCTACTGACGTGGCCCAGTCAACGCCCTAATCATAACTTAATCATGCCCAGATTAACAGATCAGTTTACAAGCATGATCCAATTATATTTTTGGAATTCAAAATTACATCAAAATGCCCTTTTCATAAAATACCAATTTTTTAAACTAAAAGTTGTCAAAAGTCCCTTCCTATTAGAAAATTCCGGGCACATACAAATTATTGATCATTGAGAGATTGTTAATTGACATAAAATTTTCAGTTTTGAAAATCCATGTTATTATGTATTCAATAGAAAAATTATCTGCAAATCTTCAAGTATAGCTTATGCAACCAATAACCCAAGTATTTAACATATATTAAAAACTTTAAGTGCTAACAATTTTGTTGAAATTGAATTGTTTTATTTCCAGCTGCTGAACTCAGTGTAGCCATATTACTGTGAGAAATAGTTATCAATCAGAAATTAATGTATTTTGAAGAATCAGATAAGTTATTAAGGCAAGTTTCATCCAAAATTTGATGCTGTTGCTGTGTTGCACAAACCTTGGAGCACATTTGAATTGTAAATTGTCTATTCCAAGAACAGGTTATTTTCCCTGCCTTAAGCCAGGGATGCATATTATATTCATTCAGGTACAGCCATAGAGCAAACTTGCATAAAATATTCCCAAATAGAGTAAATATGTAGAACAATTTTCCAACAAAAATTATAGGCAACACTTATCTCCAAAATATCTTTTATTGGATGGATTTGAACCTTAGGTAATAGGAACAAAAATAACTAGTACAAAAGAGAAAGATTATGATATCTGAGTTATCAAGGCAGAAAGTCTGCATATTCAAATTTGAATAGAAAATTGGAGACCAATTGACTATGACTTGAGATGTAGTCACTTACACTGCAATTCTAAGAGAAAGCCTCCAGATAAAAGAAGAGGTCCCAGATTAAGACCAAGGCAGATGACTTACCAGTCTGAGTGATGTCATTTCTATTTTTGAAAGAAGAGTAGTAACCCAAATTACTCCTGTCATACAAGATCTTCATGGTTATTTATTTCATACACATTAATATTCTAGAGTTAATAAAGAATTGATTCCAAATGGGAGATCACGTTTTCTCAATATGCCCAATCTATTTACCAATCACCAAATATCCATATAAACCAAACATGTTTTCAGACCTCTTGCGTATAAGAAGGGCCATGTGACTAGTTCACAGACATGATGTGTGTCCCACTCAGGCTGAGAGATTCAGGAGGTAGTGTGCTACTGTCTTTGTCCAGCTTCCTTTATCCTTACTACAGCAAACCAAGAAAAATGCATGAATATAGCAGTACTAAAAGGAAGTTACCTGGATTGCTAACTATACAACAAATGCACTACATGAAGACTTAACAATCAGAGGATTTTTACTGAATGAAAATAAAATTGTGCCTGTTAAACCACTGATATTTCACAATTAATTGGTTACCAAAGCAAAACACAGCTTTTCCTGACTAATGCATTGTATATATTTATCTCCACAAAGATTTATAAGTTAAGAGAAAAGATTAGCATAGTTTTTGCTAATCTAGATTCTCAAATATTGTAGAATGGATAAATAGCAATCCTTACAATTCAAGTCAAATTTAACCTTTTTCTTTTTCTGTGTAATACTCTATGCTAATTGAAGTATTGTTAATATCATCTTTTTCTCCCTTGCCTAATTGTGAGGCAATGCTGAAGAAAATTATACAATTGTACACTAGAGGGTGCCTACAACAATTATAAACTCAATTATGACCTTATTTTCCAATCATCTTTTTTAAATACAATTTTATTAATATATACAATCCAAACATGAATACACATAAGCAATAAGTGTACAGTAAAATTTGTGAATTTACAAAGCTAATATGCATATCAACATACAAGTCTCCCACACATCTCCCTATGGCCAACACCTTGCCTTGTTGTGAAACAATTGTTACAAACTATAAAAGAGTATCATCAAAATTTTTCTACTAACTATAGTGCATGTCTTACATTTTGTGTATTTTCCCCAACCCACCAATTAATTAACACACTATATTATTATTATATATTTGTTTTGGTCTAGGAGAAGATATTCTCATATTTGTTCTGTTAACCACAGTCCATAATCCACTACTGGATTCACTGTTATACAGGCCCATACTTTGTACAAACCATTCAAAGCGTACATTCAGTGGATGTCATTTTCTTCACAGAGTTGTGCTGTCATCACCTCAGTAAATTTTAGAACATTTTCATTATTCCTAAAGGAAAAATCTCATACTCCCTTATATCCCCCTGTTGCTATCCCTTAGTATTGAAATAATATCTTCTTTTCTTTACTGCAAAATATTACATTATTACTGTTAACTATCAACTCTAATTTCATTAGATGTAAGTTTCCTGTATCACCATAATAATAGCACTTGGTAAAAGAAGAACATTCTTATATTTATATTATTAACAATAATTCTAAAACAGAATAAAAATGAGGGAATATTAGGCTTATGAGATATCAAAAAGTAGCATAGAGGAAAGCAATTATATGATGTTAAATGACAAATTACCAAAGAGATAAATGAAACAGAATAGAATATGCATATCAATCAAAACACATTTTACTAAGATCTGGAACGAGACCAGCTAAGATCTGGAAAAGACAAGGATGTCCACTGTTACCTATTTTAATTATCTTTGTATTAGAAATACTTGCTTGAGCACTTAAGCAAGAAAAATAAACAAAAGGCATCCAAATTTGGAAGGAAGAAATAAAACTTTTAGAATTAGCAGATTACATGATACTAAATGTAGAAATTCTCAAAAAATCTACAACAAAGTTTCTAGAGCTGATAAATCAGTTCAGTAAAGTGGCAGAGTATAAGATTAACACACAAAAATCAGTAGCATTTCCATACACAAATAATCAGAAAACTGTGGTGGAAATCAAGAAAAAAAAATTCCATTTACAATAGAACTAAAAGAACCAAATATCTAAGAAGAAACTTAACTAAGGACATAAAGTGCTTGTACACAGAAAACTATGCAACATTTTCAAAGGTAATCAAAGAAGACCTAAATAAGTGAAAGAATATTCCATGTTTATGGATTAGAATATTAAAAATCATTAAGATGTCTATCCTACCCAAATTGCAGATTCAATGCAATCTAAATAAACATTCCAACAGCATTTTTTACTGAATTGGAAAAGACAATTATCAACTTTACTTGGAAGGGTAAGTGGCCCAAAATAGCCAAAAAGATCTTGAAAAAGAAAAAAAAATGTCAAAATCACACTCCCTGACTTTAAAGCATACTACAAAACTACAGTGGTTAAAACTGCATGGTTTTAGCACAAAGATAGACATACTGACCAATGGAACCAAACTGAGAGTTCAGCTATAGACCTGCACATATACAGCCAACTGATACTCAAAAAGGCCACCAAGCCCACTCAACTCAGATTCAATAGTCTCTTCAACAAATGGTGCTTAGAGAACTGGATATCCACATCCAAAAGATTGTAAAACAAACACCATCTCATGCTTCATATAAATATTTACTCAAAATGGATCAAAACCTAAGTATAAGAGCCAAGACCATAAAGCTCATAGAAGATAATGAAGGAAACAATCTAAGAGATCTTGTAGTAGGAAATGGTTTCACAAATTTTATACCCAAAGCATGAGCAACAAAACAAAACAAAAAAGTAGATAAACGATACCTCCTTAAAATAAAAAATAAAAAATAGTTTGTGCTTCAAAGGAGTTTATCAAAGAAAGTGAAAAAGTAGCTTACTTAATGGCAGAAAATATTTAGGAACCACTTATCAGACAAAAGGGTCTAACTTTTAGTGCATATAAAGAAATATTACATCTCAAAAATGGGCATGAGATTTGCATAGACATTTTTCCAAAGAGGAAATACAAATGGCTATAAAAGTGCAGGAAAACATGCTCAAAATCACTAGCTTTTAGAGAAATACTAGTCAAAACAATGAGATACCATTTGACACCTATTAGATTGACTACTATTTAAAAAACAGAGATCTACAAGTTTTGGAGAGGATGTGGAGGAACAGGAACACTCATCCATTGTTGGTGGGAATGTAGAATGGTGCATCCACTGTGGAGGATAGTTTGGCAGTTCCTCAGGAAGCTAAGGATTGAATTCCATATGATCAGGCAATCTCACTACAATGAATATACACAGAAGAATTGAAAACAGGGACACAAATAGATATATGCACACCCATGTTCATCATGGCATTATTTACAAATGCTAACATTTGGAAACAATCTAAGGATCTGTCAATAGATGAATGGATAAACAAAATGTATATTCAGATAATACATTATTACTCAGATATAAGAAGGAATGAAGTATTCACCCATGTGACAACATGGATGAATCTTGAAGACCTTATGTTGAGTGAAGTAAGCCATTCACTAAAGGATAAATATTGTATTATCTCCTTGATATGAATTAAGGATGTTGAGCAGTATCACAGAGATAGAGTATTTAAGATAAGTTACCAGGAGATAAAAAGGGAAAAGAAAGTGGTGAGTCAATGCTCAATCTGGGCAGAATCTATGATAAGCTTAATGGGGATGATTTGGCAGTAGATGGGGGTGATGGTGGTGTGGTGATGGAAGGGGGACTGATGGAGCTGGAGTGTGAGTTTGACTGAGGTTGGGGGGCTGGGTTGGGCTATCCATGGTGCAGGGGCTAAGGCTAGTAGAAGAAGCAGGTGAACTCTGAGGAAGTTGAAGACTGTGGTTAAGAATACAATTGTTGGGAATGTTCTTTTGGAAACTATGGCAGGGCAGGGTCAATGGAGCAGGTTGTTGGTCATGGGTAGATTTGTGGGGAAGGGTGCATCTGGCACATGTGTCTATGGAATATGAATGTGTTCATGTGTTTATAGGGTATTATCTCAGTGAGTGGAGTCCCACACTATAACCAACAAAATATTAAACTCCCATACTTGGAAGTCCTGCTACATTCTCAAATAGGGTGGCAAGAATCTCTAGAGTACATAGGCAGTGCTTACTAAGATAAAACAGACCAGTACACCAAGTCTTTGATATTAACACTCATACTTATGAATCTTATCCTTGTAAAGTTGAAAATTAGCCTAATCATAGCCATTGCCCTGAGTTACTTTCTGAAAACCTCCTTGTTACTCAAACATGGCTCCTCTCTAAGCCAAACTCAGCAAATAAATTCCCAGGGATGAGTTTCCCTGACATCAAGAGATTATGACCAAGCACCAACCAACAATGCATTTGGAAAAAGACCTTTACCAAAGGGGGAGATGGGGTTAAATAGAAAAGAGTTTTTATAACTAAAAGATTTCAAAATGATTTGTGATTTCATTCCAGAGTTTAAAATTATCCCTCAGGTGGATCTAACTACCACCGTAAACAAAGCCTCAAACAGGGATGCTCCTGAGGGTGCTAGAGACATCTGGACACTATAGGCACACAACCCTATGAAATCAGAACCCTGTCAGTGGGCCTTATCCTGTATTATATTATAACCTATTTCCCCTAGGTAACAGAGTTAGGCTCATTTATAATTTCCCCACATGTAATTATTTGAACCTTTTGTTTGAACCTATAATTAGCACTATACCCATTAATATGTCCCAGAGATTTAAATCTTTGTCTTGTTCCTATGCTGGTTGACCTCTGAATCTCATCTGGGTTGGAGCCAACACCTACTCTCTAGTTCATCAGACTCACCCTGGACAATTAACCAAATGATGATGATGGACAACTCTCATCCCCCAAACAAAAAAGTGTCTACTACTGCAAGTAAAACAATTCCTTCCATTTGGCCCATAAGATCTAAACCCCCACTCATTCTGAAGCAGATTGGATATCACCATCCCTAAATCCTCAAGATTGAGGAGTAAACAAATGTTAGAGGGGAATGGAGCAATAGACCCAAGTAGACTTATTATTGTTTTAGGAATAGAAGAACTTATAACATTGATACAAAGACAGTTGTTTCCACAAGTTTTGAGGGGAGGGGGTGGGAAGAATAAGTTGAACACAGGGCATTTTTAGGGCATTGGAATTGTTCTGAATGATCTTGCAGTTATTGGTACAGGCCATTATGAATCTTTTTCAAAATCTCTAAAATTGTACGGTGCAAAGTGTAAACCATAATGTAAACTACAGACCTTGGTTAGTAGCAATGCTTCAATATTTGTTCATCAATTGTAACAACTGTTATCACACTAATGTAAGAAGTTATTAACAGGGGGAAATGTGAGAAGGGGAGGGTTTGGCTATATGGGAATCACCTATACTTTTGATGTAACTTTTTAATAATATAAAATTTTAAAAAATAGTTTGTCACATTAAAAAAAACACTTTTGAGAATTTAGTTTACTATAGCCTTGGGATTTCAGAAATAGTTAAATGGTAAAAGTGAGCAACTATTTTAAAAAATCAAGAATAACAACTGAAATTCATCTATTTAATTATTAATCTTGAAATAAAGTCCAACTGGATCAAAAATTTTACATATGCAATATAACACCAACAAGTTGCTTAATAATTAATTTTTTTAATGGGGAAGAATATTTTGGTAAGTGTAAATGCAGGAAAGGATTTTTAAAAAGCTAAAACAACATTAAAAACAGAATGCTGAATGATCTATGTCAATATACAAAATTTCAACTAGGGAAAAGTTTATACAGCATAAAAATGTCAAAAATCACAAGAGGTAAAAATAACAATCATATATACCATCACAAAAGGAACAGGGGGTGAATGTGGCTCAAATGGTTGGGCATCTGTTTCCCATATGGAGGGACCTGGGTTTGATCTCTGGAACCTCCTGGGAAAATAAAGAAAAACATAGAAGGTGCACGGTCACACTGACAGGCCCTGTGAGCTGGTAAACATCTGGCCCCATGAGCGGGTGAGCCCACAGGCCCCACGAGTAAATGAGCTGTCTGGCCCCACAAGCATATGAGCCCCCAGGCCCTGCATGCCAGTGAGCCCCCAGGCCCTGCTGAACTACACAGCAAGAGGATGACATAATAGGAGAGAGACACTGGGAAGAGCAAAGATGTGACACGCCAAAAACCAGGAACTGAGGTGGTACAGGTGGCAGAATGCTTCTCTCCCACATCAGAGTTTCCCAGGATTGAATCCCAGTGAAGACAGGATGAGAAGAGAGGGCAGGAAACAGACACAGTGAATTGCCAAACAAATGGACACAAACAGCAAAAATGGGGGGAAGTAGGGTTTAAAATGGATTAAAAAAAAAAGAACTCCTAAAATAAATAAATGAATAAACAAAGGGAAGAAATCTTAGCATATCATTAACTCATAAAAATCAGGATGGAAATATTCAGTAATCAAATAAATTAGATAAAAACACCATTAGACATTTTGATTAAGAAATACAAATAATTTTAAAATATTAAAAGGGATAAAACTCAATTATATTGAAAGAAATTCAATTAAGGTATACAAAAGAAATACAATTTCCATATCTACTCAGATTATCCTACACCATATATTTTTATCATAAAGATGTTGTTGAAAATGTGGACAATCATTTATTCTAACAGACTGTGCTAAGTAGGGTAGTTGGTACAACCACAAGGATGGGATATTGGAAATAACTATGAGCATCAACATTTTACATGCACATACAGTTTGACTCAACAATTTCATTTCTAGAGACTAATACTTGCACATATTCAAAAAAACCTATATTTATTATGGTATTTTTTGTCATAGATAAAATGGGAAACCACATGTAGAAAATTGGATTGTTTAATTTTAGTTCATCTTAAGGAGTATTATACAGTAAGAAGATAACTTTGAATGAGTTACTTCTGTACAGACTGGTATGAAAATATCATCAATATCTTAGGTAGTAAAATGCAAAATAGTCAACACTCAGACATAAATATGCATGCATATAAAACATTTTAGTTTGCCAAACCTTCTGAGGCAAAGTGCCAAAAATGGGTTGGCTCTAAAAGCTTACATTTCTGAGGGTGTGAAATGCCCAATCAAGGCACCATAAAGTTGCATTCTCATCAAAGACAGCTACTGATGATCCTGTTGTCTAGCCTTATAGTAAAGCAAAATGGTGGCCTATCTCTGCTGAGGTTATGTTAATGTGCTCTAAATTTAAATTACTGTCTTCATGGCGGATGCTACACTTACTGGCTAGCTGATCTGTCTGTCCATTTTCTCCATTGGCTCTTTTTAATATGTCAGAAAATTTTATTTCCATTATGTGTCTATTTATAAGGAATTCCGTGACTCAGGATGAAAAAAAAGACTTTCCATGGTTAGAATAATTTACCATAGACACATATAATTCTATAACTACATAAAAATATTGCAGATACCAATTTTCTAAGAATTTTTTCCTACTGAGTTCTTTTTTAGTAAATTTAGAAAAGAAAATTTACTATTCAGATTTTTTTCCATCTTATTCTATGGTGTTGTAAAGGTTAAAGTAGATGATTTTTAAAAAATGTTCTGTGCGTGTGTTTTTATGTTTTTATAATTTATTTAATTATATCACTTATACAAAATTATATCAAATATACAAAATTTCAACTAGGGAAAAGTTTATACAGCATAAAAATGTCAAAAATCACAAGAGGTAAAAATAACAATCATATATACCATCATAAAAGGAACAGGGGGTGAATGTGAACTTACAATACAAACATACATAACATCATATAGTGCTCTCATACCTCACCCTAACAACAATATCTTTCATTCTTGTGAAATATTTTTAACTAATGATTAAAGAGCATCCTCAAAATATTATTACTAATCAAAGTATATTCCCCCAAACCACCTGATTAAGATTATTATTTTTGTATCATTTATACATGAACATACATAAACAATAAGTGAACAGTAAAAGTTGTGAAATTAAAAAGCAAACATTCATAACATCATACATGGGTCGCATACATCAACCCTCCACCAACACCATACATTGTTGTGAGACATTTGTTGCAAATTATGAAAGAATATTGTCAAAATCTTACTACTAATTATAATCCTTATCTTACATTTGGTGTATTTTCCCCCCAACACACCCTATTATTATTTTTTAAATATATTTTTATGACAGAACTTGTAAACTTACAAAACAATCATGCACATGTGCAGAATTCCCAAACAACACCCCTCTATCAACACACCACAACCTGGTGGAATATTTGTTACAGATTATGAAACAATATCATCTGATTATTACCAGGTCCACAGTGTACATTTGACACACTTTTTTCATACTCCCCCATTATCAACACAGTACATCTTTGGCATAGATGCAAGAATATTACATTATTACTGTTAACCACAATCCATAGGTTACTCCAGTTGTATTTTTCCCATGCTTCTCCACATTCCAAACACCATGCAATATTGATGTACATCTGCTCTAGCTCACAAAGCACACTCTTACATCTGTACCATCAACCACTATTCTCATCCACCTCTGGGTTTACTGTGCTATTCAGTCCCTAGATTATTCTCTAGCTTTCTGTCTATTGGCATTTACATCCCTAGACTACCCTTTTCAGCCACATCTCCATTTATAAACCAGCTGTTGCTCACTATAATCTGTTACCATCAACTCTGTACATTTCCACAGTTTTACAGTAAATCTAATTAAAACTTTTACATACATTAATATTAGTAGTCCATCTCAGTCCTCCTCTTATCACCTTTAAGAATCTGCTACCTACCACCAGGTCTTGAAGATATTTTCCTACATTTTATTCTAGAAGTTTTATGGTTCTTGTTTTTATATTAAGGTATCTGATTTATTTTGATTAATTTTTTATTGGGTGTGAGATAGGGGTCCTCTTTCCTTCTTTTGCTTTGGATATCCAATTTTCTCAGCACCATTTTTTGAATGGACTATTCTGTCTGAGTTGGGTGGGTTTGACAGGCTAGTCAAAAATCACTTGACCATAGATGTGAGGGTGTGTTTTTTAACCAACAGTTTGGTTCCATTGGTCTATGTGTCTGTCTTTATGCCAGTACCATGCTTTTTTTTTTAAATTACTGTGGCTAGGTAATACGACTTAAAGTCTGGAAATGAGAGTCTTACACTTTGCTTTTCCTTTTCAAGATGCTTCTGGCTATTCAGGACCCCTTACTTTTCCAAATAAATCTGATAATCATGATTTCCATTTATTTAAAAAATGCTGGTGGATTTTTTATAAGGATTTCATTGAATCTGTATATCAATTTGAGTAGAATTGACATCTTAATGATACTTATTCTTTCAATCCACGAGCATGGAATATTCTTTCAGTTATTTAGGTCTTTTTAAAATTTCTTTTAACAATGAGTCATAATTTTCTGAATACAAGTACTTTAAATCATTGGTTAAGTTTATGCCTGAATATTTTGGTTTTATCTGTCATATTTTATTTTCACCACTCTTTTGACGCTTTCAGATACTTTTATTGATATAATCTTCATTTCTGGTTTCTTCTCCAGTCCTCTCTCTCCTGTCTTTACTTTTCAGGTTGTAGCACACCCTTTAGTATTTTCCGTGGAGGGCTCTATTTATGAATCTTCTCTGCAGATGGGCAGCCTCTTCCTTCCATTCTTTCAAGGTTGTTGAGGTTGCACTTCTGGTCTCCTGGAGCCCCCAAATAAGTGCTTTACATAGCTGTGGGAGGTCACCAACTTCCTTGTACAAGGAGCTGATTCTCAGAGCTCTTTACTCTGCTGCCATCTTGCTGGTTGTCTGTTTTTAGAATTTTGAGAGGGCTTTCTATGACTTATTTATATCATGCCTCAAGCCTAGGGAAACAACTCCTGAAAAAGTTATGTCAGTACTTAAAATGATATAATTTTCTCCATGATAGAGCCAGAGATCATGGGGCATTTGATCCCTTCACACATCCACATTTATTTTGAGTTTTGCAATTGGGGTGTGACCAAGAAAATTTCTCACTTTATTAAATTTACTGGTGTTTTCCACAAAGAAAGAATAAGCATTCATATGTAAAGATGCTACAATAATCACTTCATTAGAGTCAGAAACATGTAACAATGAGAAAAAAGAGACTCAAAAACCCTTATGGCACTATGCCAGCCTAAAATAAAATATCAGCTTAGCCAGTTTGTATCATGAAGGTGATAATTTATCACCTATTTCTTCACTTTGCTATTGCAACTTTTTCTTCCATTAATTTAATCCTCAATTTATTATCCCTTGAAATCTGATTATATATGTTAGAAATTTCTTCTCCATTTTAAATGTAATAATTTTTTCAATTATTTGTTATTTAGAAATTTCATTGGATTCCAATTTTGCGTCTGGGTCTCTGTTTTGTGAGAACCGTATGAACAAAATCACTGTCAGCCTGGAGTAAAAGGGAAAAGGAGAGGACAGAAGGAAGGCAAAATAGCTTTTAGAGGGAAACCATGGAAGCTGAGATCTGGAATTAAGACATCTCCTTGGGCCATGACAGGAACCCCACCCATGTTTATGCAGAGTGTGAGTTTCAAGCATTTGAAGAGGATGGCTGTTCCAGCCCATTGTTCAGGGAGAGTTTTGCTGCCCCAGGCTACAGGAGGTTGGAGCACATTTCCAAGGGTTGGGTAGATTGAGGTCTCCATCCCAGTCCTCTGAGACTTGTTGGTCTGTTCCTCATGTGTTGGCAAGAGTGAGTTCAACATCTCATAACTAGAGGGGTGGCCCTGTACCCCATAGATTAGGGAAGGCCAGGTCACCAACTTACAGTTCTGAGAAGGTTGGGCCTCTATACCACATGCAATTTTGTACTTCACATTGTTACTGACTTAAGGTTTTTTTTAATATTGCAATGTCTTTTTGGGATTCAGAAGGTGGAATATGGCCATTTAAAATTATTTTTGTGAATCCCAAAAAAAGAGAATAAATATATTTGTAAACTGGCCTGTTCCTTTAAGTGTAATATCCTTTGATTGTAGAAAATTCAAAGGTTTTAAGTTTTCTTAATAAAATTAATTTAGGGCCTTTGATTTGACCACATCAGTAAAGCATGACTTAGGGTTGAGTTCCCACCCCATTGTTGGGCTGAAATAAACAGAAACTCAGAAGAAGACATGGAAGAGAAGGGAACTTGGCCATTTCAGTCCTGCCATTTGACAGAAAGCAGAAGGCTCAAACAGCTAAAGTCCCAGGAAGAGAGATGAACCATTGGCCTGATAGCTTGCACTCAAAGACAACAGAGAAGCTGAATAGCTGAGAAGGTCCAAGAGACAAGACAGAGCTTGCCCAACATCTTGCTTCAACATTGGACAACAGATGTTGGTGAGAAAGCAGCCTTGAATTGAACTCTTTTAGGGTATTGTAACTGTAAGATTTTAACCCAAATAAATACCTTTTACAAAAGCCAACAGATTTCTGGTACTTTGCATCAGCACCCCTTTCGCTGACTAATCCATCAATATTTGGACAATTGGCTGTGTGGTGGTTTGGAGCTGTGTCTACCCCATATAAACTTGTTATCTTAATTCTTTCCTGAATTTTGAACCCTTTGTAAAAAGGAACTTTGATGAGGTTACTTAAGCTAAAGGTGCCCCACCCTAGTCAGGATGGGTCTTAATTCTATCACTTTTATCCTTTATTAGTGGAATGAAATTCAGAAAGTGAATGCCATGGGAATCCAGAAACTGAAATTCAACGAAACCCAGAAGATAACAGAGAAACCAGGAGAGGTTGCCATGTGAATTGCCACGTGACAGAGGAACCAAGGCTCAAGGATGCCAGGCAGCCAGCTTCAAAATGTCAGTTTTGGGGAATAAAGCATCATCTTGACAATGCTTTGATCTTGATTTTGTTTCAGCCTTAAATCTATGATTTAATAAATTTCCATTGTTAAATCCTACTCATTGCATGCTATTTTCTTGAGCAGCCAAAGAAAGTAAGAGGATGTTTTACCCATTAAAGAAATCCTGTGTTTTTGGCCTTGCTAGTGTGAGAAGTAAAACTATTCCATTCTTTAGAGTGAAACCATGGTTTCCAGGCATCTGTCATAAGCTGTGAATTCAGGACTCTCCTCTGCTTCTTGTTCCCTAGAATCCACAGGAAATTCACAGGTTCAGATATTTTAATATTTCTTGATATACAATGGTTGTTTTATTCACAATATCTATTTGGGACCTCTTCCCTCATGAACTGGAGCCAATTAGCTGCTTGAAATTTTCCCTGGGCAATGGCTATTAGTGACAACAAGGGCTATGTTCCCAGGGGTTTTCTCTAATGTCTTTGTGCCCACACATTTTCACATTTTTGACTAAACCTGAACACAGATGTCATTGTTATAAAATAAAATGTTTACACACAAAATATCAGTCATCTCAATTGTATATGCCAACTCCCGATTGCTTGTACCCAAAATGGATTGGATCCATGTAAGAAATCCAGAATTGCTTATTTGCAGAAGAAAAGATAAATTATCTTTTTAGTGTCCATTTCTTTTCCTCTTCTTCACCTCTTTCCATGAGTCACACTTTCTTCTCTCCAGCACTGCTTACTTTTTTGAGACATTATAAATTAAATTAGAATAGAAAATATAGGTAAAGAAAGTAAACACACAATAGGAGCGACATCTTTTTTTATATTGATCATATTGAAAACTCATTCCATCAGATTTAGCAGAATTGATAATTATTAATGCAAGTGCAGAGTAAATGGACAACACAGCACCTGATGGGGTCAGTGCCAAGAAAAGAGGTAGGAATAAGAGCAACTCTACTCTCTGTTCATGGTTTCACTGTGTAGAATGATAATTTCAATTATGTACACAAGTTTAATTATAGCGGGCTGTGCTTTATCCTAAAAATTAGAAATAATTATTTTGTGTATATATATTTCTATTTAGTTAATAATTATATCTTCCTACCTTTTTCTTTCCTTTGCCAGCTGGTACAAAGTAAAGTGAATGGTGGCATGAAAATAAAATATATACACTGCCTTATATTTCAGGAATAATTCTAGAGGTTCCTTATAATATATTATGAAAGAGCATGCAGGCATTTGTTACTTAGTCATCCATGCAGCTTCCAACCTAGTTTCTGCATATAATTCACATCAAAATATTGAGCTAAGTGTAAATATATGAAATATTAAATGAGTGCATTGAAGAAACAAGAAATGAATGCATGTATTAATGAACAAAATATTTTTCCCAACTCTTCATATTGGCAACATGTTTTTCATGTCTTTGCCGAAAATGCAGTAAGTAACTTGCTATTGTACTTAAAAAGATAAGCACACTCATGCAAACTTCAACATACCACAGGAAACCTTTTCTGTACTTGTTGTCCCCCTGCTGCTCCCAGTCCCCAGTCTATTGGTAAATAAATGGTCTTAGTTTTACAATTTCTCTTTAAATCTATTCAGAACTCTTTATATTAAATCATTTCCTTTTTCACAGAACGTTCCATCACAAAAGGCAGAACAGTAAGTTTTCCTACCATTTCTTGGCTTGTTAATATACAATAGGACTTTGATTTTAAGATGAAAATAATATAAGTGCTGAAAGGATTACAATGCTTAATCTTTTGTCAGTGATTTGTAATTCTTATTTTTTTTTTTCTAACATGACTTCCATTTTGAGTTCCTTTTCTATTTGGAATATATTGTAAATATCACATTCATAAGGTAGGCATTACTGCAAATTCTATAGATAAAGAAACAATGTTTCAAAGAAGTTCAAGACTTTCCCAAAACTGCAAAGCAAGAAAGTGGTAGAGGGAGCAGATGTAGCTCAAGTTGTTGAGTTCCTGCTTCCCATGTTTGAGTTCCTGGTTTCAATCCATGGTACCTCCTAAATTAAAAAAATAAATATATAAGAAAATAAAAGAGAAAATGGCAGAGTTAAGGAAAAATAATATCTTCTATTGAAATGCATGCATTTTTAACTTGACTAGACTGATAACATGGAAATTCAATCTAGAAACCTAAAATTGGTAATTGTGAAGTAAATTCTTTTCATCTGTGTTCAAACTGTAAAAACCTCTTTTATTTCTTATAATTTGGTAGTAGGGGTCTGATAATTAGGATGAAAATGTACACTGTAGAAAAAGCCAAGCAACTCTTTATAAGATCTCAATCTTCAGAATGTAACTGGCTTCAGTAGGGTAGAGCTACTTGTAATATATAGAACCATCATTTTATCCAATATGCTCAAACAATACTATATATAAACTGTTGGTATAAAACAGCAAAAACAAAAGCAATGTAATAAAACATTTTTCAGTGTCCTGAAATAAAGTCCACTAGAAAGGAGAAAGAGAAAATTTTCAGTCTTGCAAGCAGTAAGTCAGTCTGAAAGGTACACCCACCTTGTCTTCTGACATTTAACAGAGGTTCTCTAGGTTATAAGAGGTTACATTAATCACAAATAAAAGGAAACAAGGAAAGAAGAATGTGAAGTATAATGTGGCATGGTGAAGGTTCTATTTTAGTGAGAAATCAAGGGGGCAATGATAAGCAGATCTGGAAATGTACACCATTTCAAATAATAAAGGAAAGCAGACAAGTCCAGGAGAATATGTACTGCACTTTAAGGTTTGTTAGTGAAGGGGACTGCAATTCTTCTTCAAGAGATTACATAAACATAGTAAATCTCTGCAAATTATAGTGACATCATGAAAGGGATCATTCACAAATAATTAGGTGTGTCTCAAAATTCATTATTTACTCACATATTATAAAAAATGCACAAATTTGCATGTGAGCAGGAAACTCTCTCTTTCTGTCTCAGCTCATTCAAGTTCTGAAATATGTTCAGAGTTTATGAGAAAATGTAATATTTTATAAAACACAGAGGTCATCATATTTCATATTATATTGCTTCATAATGTTTTTAAATAAATACTTATTCCATAAATATTTACTTTTCATGAGTTGCAAAGAAAGATACTAATAATCATAATTCCTATTTTCTAGACCCATGAAAATTGTGGTGAATTTAGTTTTCCTAAATCAACAAATCAAACAACCCGTCAATCCAAGGCTTTTTCAAGTAAGGTCATTATTTCCAAGCATTTTTTAAATTACAAAGTATTGAGGTAAATATCTATGGTAATAATACTTAAAAAATTCAAGTGGTATAAATGGAAACAATAGGTTAGCAGAAGTACAACCATTTTCCAGTAGCTACTCCCAAAGAATGTGTTTTAAGGATTTTTGTAATTTTTTCAGAGATCTTCATTTTGAAAGGTTTTAATAATATTAAAGCAATACAGAGGTTGTTATTGCAGATATTTCCTTGAGACATTTTTTTAAAGATATCTATGATGACCTATATTATATCTAATTTGACCTATGTCTAATAACTCATTGACTGAACTAATGTGTTTTTTAATTAACTGGTAGAGATCCAAGACATTATCAAACATAATCTTTTTTTTTTTCAACTTTAAAGAAAAGTAGAACAGTTGTAGCTTTAAAGAAACACCATGCAGGAAGTACAGAGATACCATATATCTGCCTCTCATGCAAAGTTTTGCTGAGTACTAACATTTTTCATTATTGTGATATTCTGTTACAATTCATAAAACAATATTATTACATTTATGCTATTTGGTGCTGTTTGCATTGTGCTGTTCTATTCTATGGGTGTGTGTGTGTGTGTGTGTGTGTGTGGCAACTTATATGCAACCTATAATTTCTCTTTTTCCCCCTTTTTGAGCATACAATTCAGTGGTGTTAATTATCTATGCTAAGTTGTGCCTTCATCCCATCATCCATGACAAAATTTTCCATCACACTAAAGAGTAACTCAATATAAATTAAACATTTATTCCCCATTCTGCTCCCCCACTTGGCTCTGGTAACCTGTAAGATAGTTTCTGACTTCATGAATATGCTTATTCTGCTTATTTCATATATGTGAGGTCATACAGTATTGTCTGGTTAATTTCACTGAATTTTATGGCTTCAAGGTTCATCCATGTTGCAGTACACATCAGAACTTCATTCCTTTTTATGGAAGAATAATATTCCACTGTATGTATATATCAAATATTGTTTGCCCAGTCATCTATAATAGACATTTGGGTTGCTTCCAACATTTGACAATTGAAAACAATGCTGCTGTGAACATCAGTGTGCAAATGTATGAGTTCCTGCCTTCATTTATTGTGGGTATATAACTAGATGAACATTGCTGGATCATTTGATAATTCTATACTTAACTTTCTGAGGAATCACTATACTGATTTCCACAGTGGCTTTACCATTTTACATACCCACCAACAATGTATGAATGTTCATATTTTTCCACATTCTACTCAGCAAATGCTATTTCCTTTTTGTTTATTAAATAGTAGCCTTTCTGGTGGGTGTGAGATTGTATCTCATTGTGGATTTTTTTGTTGTTATTGATTTGTTTTCCTTTTATTTATTTATTTATTTTTGTTTTATTCTTTCTTTTTTTATTTTTTAAGATTTTATTATTGTAACATATATACAGCTCAAAATGTCCCATTTTACCCACATTCATGTGTACAATTCAGTGGTATAAATTACATTCACAATATTGTGCTACCATCACCAAATTCCAGTATCCCAAATTTATCATCACCTCAAACTCTACACCATTTAAACAATGACTTTCCCATTGCTACCTAAACTATTATCTACTTCCTACCTTTATGAGTTTGCTCATTTTAAGTATTTCATATAAGTGAGACCATAAAATATTATAGAATATATAGTGTTCATTTCTTAGAATATTTGTTTCTCTGTTCAAATTAGATTTGGTGAGAACTGTGACTTATCCATTGATTCCCCATGGCCTAGAAAGGTGACTAACTAAATAAATGCTTGGCACATGCTGGTAAATAAAGGAAGTAATGAAAGAATAGTTTTGCATCCTTCAAAAATGTACAATCAATTTTAAGTAGTAAGAGTTCTTTTGAGAAAAAGGTATTGCAAATTATATGTTACCAGAATTCAGAAATTTATACATTGCATCATGATATGATTAAGGACAGATTATATAAGAAAATAATATGAGATGCACCTTACTTACTTGCAAGAATTTTTAGATGCTAAATGCAATCTTTGTAAAGGATAAGGGGGAAACCAGAGTGAAGTTTAAAAAGAAGGGGAAAATATTGTCATACAGTGGTAGAAAATTAGATGAGAGCAGAATATTTAAGAAGCTACAGTTGAAAGTGGGCAGAGGAGGAGGTTGAAGAAGAGAATTCCAAACTAAGGATTTTAGAAAGTCATAAAAAGTGCAATTTGCACCTCACTATTGTGAAAGGAGATTTTGGACCCCATCCCCTTGTTCCTTAATGAAATGAGTGACTAAATCACTATAAAAATGAATGAATAGAAAACAGATGTGGCACCAGAGGTGGAAATCTTTATATCATACTACAGAGTTGAGGAAGTACAGGAAGTTGAAGACTGAAGTAATAACTAATTGGTCTTCTGATGTAGGAGTTATTGGAATGGGAGGCTTAGATCCTGGCAGCAAGATTGTTAAGTTTCACATAAAAATCTGAGAGGAATGGGCAAAATCTCGTTTGAAAAAGGCTAGTGAAAGAAAGTAGAAGAAAAGTAAAATATTATTTAATGGGTCAGACTTTCAGAATTAATATTTTGAACAGGGAAACTGAAGCATTTCTATAAGTTCAAGAACATACGGAAAGGAATGGAAAGTAAATTACATTTAATGAGAAAGATTGGCATGATTGCAAGAGGGGAGAGAATGTATACTAGAGTCTTAGAAATAGATAATTCCATTCATTCTAAAGCAGTCAATAAGAGAGAAAATTGAGTGAAATACATATAAATTATTTCTACTGAAATGCTTAAGTTATTATGATAAGATATTTTATGAATTTTAAAGAGATATAAATGATTTTATTTTTGAAGAGCCTGGGAGAAAGAGATATTTTACAGTTCTAGATGGGTTAAAAACAGCTTAAAAAATTATCCTGAGTTGAAACAGTCACATACTATCAAGAAAATATAAGAAATATGGAAATTTGGAGTTATAGCGAAACCGGTTTGAACAGTTCTTGTGTAGTACTTAATATGGAGGAAATCAATGGAGTGGATATTTCAGACCTGACCACAGTAATTTAAAAATGCAAAACCATGCTTTCATGGTTCCCACAGTACTTGACAGGCTGTGATAGACAAACGTTGAGTTTGCTTCAAGGGCTGGTACCGCTGTGGTAGGAAACGGTGATGCTCAGGAGGCTCAGGAGTTCTGGTAAAGGAAATATGCCATGTCTCAAGGGATAGCAGCACAGAAAACCTGACTTTGAATGCCTGCACTTCCCCTTATATTTCTATGATTTAATAAAACTTCTTGAGCTTTAACTGATTATTTTCACTTTTAAACTTTATATAATATTTCTCAATATACAGAGTCATAATGAGAATTACATTATATAATATGTGATTAATAGTGAATAAATTACATAGGGAATTCTAAATAAATAAAATATGGTGCTCATATTACTCATTTGGTTGATTATGTTATCTCCACTAAGAAAGGAACAAAAACAAACCACAAGGATCTAATAAATATGTATAGAGAAAGTGAGAGAGAAAGACAGAGAGAGACAGAAAGAGAGAGATTGAAAAAAACAATGTCAATATTAAAAGAGTACGTGGTAATAGTTACAAGCCTGAGACTTATGCCGCCAATAAGAATGTGGTCATCAGAGACAGCATTTCTTAAGGAGAATTTCCAGATTCAATCATTACAGTGGCAGAAGTGGAGAAAAAACAATATTCCACCTTTTGGGCAAGTAATGGATTACAAACACATGCAAAATTCGGAGAGGCTCTGATGCCGTATTAGCTTCCTATATATATCCAGTTTGTGTTTGGTCATTAATTAAAAATATTTTGTAGTAACATAAAAAATTCTCTACATTAGCAAAATTCTCTGTATTAACCACTTTCAAGTGTACAATTCACTGATACTAGTTATACTCAAAATATTGTGCTACCATCACAACATATATGACCCTAATTTTTTATCACCCAAATAAGAAAATCTGCACTTATTAAGCAAGAAATATTCCTTCCATCCACTCCCTGCCCCTGTAGCCTATAATCTGCTATCTTTCTCTGTAAATTTTGTTTTATTTCTACCACTATCCTGGCAGTAGGAAACAGAAGAGACAAGACTTAAGGAGCTTAAGACAACACTATTTAACTTCCTACTATCCAGTATGATCTACAAAAGAAAAATATTGGACAAATAATGTCAATTAATAAATGTACTTAGACTAATTTTTTCCCTCATCCTGACTCTCCATGTTGTTTAGGGATTATCTGACTTTCTCCACGTCCACAGGACATTCTTTAAAAATGTCAAACTTCACCACGGTCATTGAATTCCTGTTTACAAGATTTTCTGATGTGTGGGAGCTCAGAGTCTTGCACGCCATGCTATTTCTACTGAAGCACTTGGTAACCCTGATGGGCAGCTTTCTCATTGTCGCAGTTACTACCCTTGACAAGAAACTTCACATCCCTATGTTCTTTTTCCTTAGGAATCTTTCTGATTTGGACATGTGCTATATTTCTGTTACAATACCCAATGCATGTGCCATCTTCCTTCTTGACAACGTGGTAATCTCCATCACAGGATATGCTGCTCAGATCATCTTTGTGTTTTGGTTTTCTTATATAGAGCTGCTGTTGCTCACCATCATGGCACTTGTCCACTATGTGGCCATCTGCAGCCCCTCCACTACCCTGTAATCATGAGCCCTCGGGTCTGTGTCCAGATGACTCTGGCCTCTGCACTCAGTGGTCTGGCCTACTCTGGATTCCACACTGGCAATACTTTTAGGCTTCCTTTCTGTCAGTCCAAAGTGGTCCATCAGTTCTTCTGTGAAATCCCCTCTCTCCTGAAGCTCTCCTGCTCTGACACCTTAAGTAATGAAATTTTAATTTTTATCTCTGCAGTGGTGATTGCTGGTGGCTGTTTTGCTTTTATCACTGTGTCTTTTATTCGCATATTTCTCACTGTGCTCAAATTTCCAACCAGGACAGATCAAGGAAAGGCCTTTTCCATTTGTGTCCCTCACATCCTCATGGTGACAGTATTTCTTAATTCAGCCATCACTGTGTATGTGAATTCAACTTCCAAATCACCCACAATTCAGGACATGATCAACTCTGTGTTCTATTCTATAATACTTCCTTTATTGAATCCTATTATCTATAGTCTTAGAAACAAGCAGATAAAAGAGGTTGTGAGAAGGCTGAGAAAAAAAAATTTATTATGAAACTTGACAAGATAATTATTTCAAGGCATCCCCATGCTGATGAGGTGATTTTCAAAATGCCTCAAATTAATTTTATTGCCTATTTTCAATTTGTTGGTCCATAATATATGTTCTAAGGGATAGTCATTGTATTATATGACATTATAGAAACAGCATAATCATGTTTCATTTTGAAGTTCCCTTTCCAAAAATTATACATATGCTGATGCCTGAAACATTGCTGCTTAAGGCTCTTTGCTTATAACCTATATACAAAATAGGTTTCTTTCCAATTATCTTTTTGAAATCTAGAGAATCCTTGAAAAGAAAATCTGTATATTAACATTGCCTGCTCTATTCATACATTTATAAAAGAGATAATCATTTATTTATTAATACATTTAAAAATCCCTAAATTGTATATGATAAATTTTATCTTAATAAAACAGAAGCATGCAATGATGGCATGTTTGGTAAAGAGATCAACAATATTTTATCTTGTTTTGCATAATATGGAATAATAAATTTTCAACAAATAAATTTTGCCCAATCCAAAAAAATATTATTTACAAAGAGTTTTTCAGTGGTATGTTTAGAAAATTTGAGATTAAGATTATTTTTAGTAGGTATTCAATTCCTTATGACAAGAATTAAAAAATAAGATAAATTTATTTCCATTTCAATTATAAAGCTTCTATTGCATTGCTGCAATATATTAAGAAAATAAGATGATGGTCATATGGATTTCAGTAGAGTTTCCTATAGGTTTCCCATATATGAGGACTCATAATCCCAATAGAAACGCCTGCTGTGTGCACAGTAATCACTAATGGGTGAAAAAAATAATTAGACATATTAAATAAATATATCCAAAACTTGCACAATATTTTGTATTGCTGTATTCAATCACTTGATCTGTGAATTGGGAACACTATTACACAAAGTAAAAGCAGCACAATCACTGCTCATAATTCTAAGATTACTACCAAATTGTTTGGTATAATCATTTACTGATGAACTGCAATGCTTTGCAAACTGTTATGTTGTGTGCAATTATTTTATTGTAGAGCATTTGTAGTAAAATTATACAGTACCCCATATATATGACTATGCGTTTATCCATTATCTATATGTGTAATTATGGTAGAAATGCATTTTGTAACTAATAATGAGTAAACATTAATATGATTTAAGTAATAGCAGTAAAATAATTTTAAATAGTTTCCTATATATTTTCAATAAAAATCATTTGTATGCTAAACAATTTATACCCTTGTTTTGCACCATGAAATTTGGAGGCCAATACCCAAAAGCAAACAGACCTCTTTACCTTTATAATTTATAATAATATCATTTGAAATATTCATTGAATAAGATGGCATGAAAATTTTATACACATAAAGACATAATACGACAATAGAAAAAGGAAAAATTAAGAGAACAAAATTGAGAAATGCAAAAAGGTTACCGTATTCAAACAGCTTAGTAGATGAATCACAAAAACTGATAAAATAATCAGATAAAAGAATACTTATCATACTTGAACAACACTATTTACCAAGTTGACCTATTTGATATTTTTAGAACATTGTACCACAAAAGTACAAACTATGCACCATTTTCAAAGGCCTGTTGAACATTTACCAAATGGGCCATATATTGGGCTATAAGTAAAGTTACCATAATACTCAAAAGACTGAATGCATACAGAATGTTATCATTGAACTCAGAAATTATAAGAAGAGAGAGGGATCAAAGTTTCTTACAATAATTGTTTAGATGTCTATTTCCCCTTGTAATTCTATCAGTTTGCTTCACATATTTTGAAAGTCTGGTATTTGTTTTATAAGTGATTAGGATATTTAGGCTATTTTGTTTGACTGACCTATTAAAAGCTGTGTAATAGCCTTCTTTACACCAGAAAAGAGTTTTTGTTCTGATGTCTACTTTATAGTAGTGTAACTATGAACATTTTTATCTATCTTTTATATTTTGAATTTATTTGTGTCTTTATATCTAAAGTACAGATTTGAAGTTATCTAAATTTGTGTCTGTTTTTTAATCATATGAGACAATCTCTGCCTTTCAGTTGCGTTCAACTATTTAATCAATTATAATTATTGTTATATTTATATTGAATTGTATCATATTTCTATTGTTTGATCCCATTTATTCCTTGTTCCCTGTTTCCCCTTCTAGGCCTTTTTTTTATTAAGTATATCTACCCTGTTGGTTTGCTAGCTGTAATTTTTGGTTATCAAATCTTAGTTGTTACTTTATTATAAATATATTGTTATAACACATCATAGCTTAACTTGATTTGAAATATACGACTTCACGTATAGCATAAGAATTATCCAATAGTATAATTAGTATAGTAATATATTTGTTATCCATTTCACTAATAACTAGGCTATAAACCACAAAATACATAGTTATTATTTATGTGCATTCAATTATCTTTTATGGTTTTTAACAATAAGAAAGCAATGTTTTATAATTATCCATCATTTATCATTTCTGATAACTTTCAGCCTTTGTGAAGATTAATATTTTCATTGCATATCATCGTGCTTCTCCATAAAGGACTCCTTTAACATTTCTTGTAGTGTGGGTCTGGTTGTGAAGAATATTTGCAGCTTTCATATGTTTTCAGAATTTTTTTATCGTCATTTTTGAAGGTTAAATTTTAAAATTTTATTGTATAAAATTCTTTTTAATATATTTAATTATAGAAATTGTAGGTTTACAGAAAAGTCATGCAAAAATACAGTGTTCTTGTATAACGCCCTATGGTTGACACTTTGTATTAGTATGGTACCTTTGTTACAATCAGTACAAAAATATTAAAATTTTATTATTAACTAGTCTTTAGATTTTATCATATAAGACCCTACTGTTAACAAGTTGGAGAGGGTGAATAGTTCTTTTTAAATGTTAGTTTCCTGAAGTAGAATCTGTGGTCTGAAACCTAAGCTGAATGCAGTATGTACCTAGGCAAATAAACTTTAAACTGCTTTGTTTAATGCTCTTAGAGTAATTTGAATGTGAATACATCATTTAGCTCTAACATCAGAGCAGAATTCCATTGTCACAGAAATCTTGTGTTTTCATGGCTGCTCATCTTTTCTCTGCCTATATATAACTAGGAAATTTGTGTGTAGTAGTATTATTTTCATCAGGTGACCACACTAAAATCAAGGTCTTTTGGTGTGCTTCATAAGGATCTTAGAAAATGTAGCTTATGTTTACATTTCTGAATGCTTTATATTGTTTTTGTGCAATTAAGTATGAATATTTTTTGGCAAAATGCTGTCACTTTTTAAGGTATCATCCACGGGTAATAGATATGGAATTCTCCAACAGGGGAAAACATTTGGTACTGTTATTTAATAAATAAACTATAAAATAATTTAAAAAATTAGTTGTACATTTGTTATAATTCATAAAAGAACCTTTTTCATGCTTTCACTATCAGCTGTAGTACATTATTTACAACAGAGTACACTGAACTATACAATACTATGGTTTTCTATTAATTTTTATTCTAGTAACATCAATACTACCTAAAATTTCCCCTTTTAACCGCTTTCACATGTATAATTCTATAATGTTCATTAAATTCACAATATTGTTATACCATCAGCACCATCCATTTCCAAAACTTTACAATCAACCTATAGAAAATTTTGTAAAAATTAACATTAAATTGCCATTCTCTATTCACAATACAGGCCTGGTAGATGATAGTCTAGATTCCAGCTCTATGAGTTCACTTATTCTTATTATTTCATATCAGTGAGATCACACAATATATGTCCTTTTGTGTCTGCCATAATTTGCTCAGCATAAATTGTCCCGCATAATGTCTTCAAGGTTTATCCATGTTGTCAGATGTATCGGACTTCATTCCTTTTAATGGCTGAATAATATTCCACTCTATGTATATACCATGTTTTGTTTATCATTTCATTGGTTGATAGACAAATGTGTTGCTTCCAACGTTTAGCAATTGTGGCTAATGCTGCTATGAAAATCAGTTCAAATTTCTGTTGGAGTCCCTGCTTTCAATTCTTTTGTGTATATACATAGCAGAGGGATTACTTGGTCATATGGTAATTCTATACACCGATTTCTGAGGAACTACCTAACTGTCTTCCATAGCTGCTGCACAATTTTACACTCTCACCAGCAATGAATAAGTGTTCCTATTTCTCCATAACCTCTCTAACACTTGTAATTTTCTCTTTTGTAATACTAGCCATCCTAGTGGGACTGAAATTGTATCTTGTTGTGGTTGTGATTTGCATGTTCCTAATAACTAGTGATGTTGAGCATCTCTTTATGTGCTTTGTAACCATTTTAAAATCTTATAAGGACAAATGTCTATTCAAGTTTTTGCTTATTTTTAAAATATATATATTTTATTTTACAGAAACATTAGATTACATATATGGTACATTAAAAATATAAGGGATTCCCATATACTTCACCACCACAACTTCCTATACTTTCCCACATTAACAATGTCTTTCATTAGTGTGGTATATTTGCTACAATTGATGAACACATATTGAGGCATTGCTACTAACCATGGACTATAGTTTACATTATAGTTTACACTTTGCCTCCTCACACAATTTTATAGGTTTTGACAAAATGTATAATGGTCTTTATTCATCATTGAAATGTCATGTAGAACAGTTCCAATGTTCCTGAAATGCCCCATATTACACCAATTGCAGTTGGATGTATCTTTCTTGCTTGCACTTGCAGATATTCTTTGATTTTGGGGATGGGCATTGTCCATCATCCCCTTTTGTTAGTTGTCATGGGTGTGTCCAATTAACTGGAAAGTATGTGTTGACAGCAACTCTGCTGCTATTCAAGACTCATCTGACATATGAAGAGACCAAAGATTTAAGTCTCTGTGACATATATTTAACAAGTATAGTGATAATTATAGGTTCAAATAAAAGAAACAGAAGATCTACGTGCAGGGAAATTATAAATGAGTCAAAATGTGTTATTTCAGTGGGTGGAGACTCACACAATAAACAAGAAAATATGAAACTCCCCTCTTGGTTTGTCCTGCTAAGTTCTCAACTGGAAAGACAAGAATCTCTTGAGAACATAGGCAATGCCTAATAAAAGAAAAGAGAAAATATGTGAAGCCCTCAATATTTTTACTTGTAATTATGAAACTTGTTCTTAAAAAATTTAAACTTTGTTGTTACCATAGGTTCCAGGCTGGGAAGTATAGAATAGATGGCACATAGGACATTTTTAGAACATTGGAATTGTTCTGCTGATTTTGCAATAATGAATACAGGCCATTTTAAATTTTGTCAAATCCTATAGAAATATACGGCGCAAAATGTAAACCATAATGTAAACCATTGAACATGGTTGGTAGCAGTGCTAAAGTATTTGTACATCAATTATAACAAGTGTACCATCCACATATAAAATGTTATTATTGGTGGAGAGTGGGAGAGGGAGAGGTCATTAGGTATATGGAAATTCTCATATTTTCTATGTGACTTTTCTGTAACCTAAAGCTGCTTTGAAGATAAAGCAAAAAAAAATTCAAGAAACTGGGGGAACATACGGAAGAAATTGTCACTCTACATAAAATATCACAGATCTTACAGTTTGAATAAAATATTTTGTTATTTTTATCATTAGTTCATTTTTTAATTAATTTCATTTTTTAACTGTGGTTATGGGGAGGTTTTGTATTACAGAATGGTCACATCTATGGCAGCGGAACATCACTGGTGTGGGGTTTTGGTGATGGGGGCTGTGTGAGGAGTAGTGCCTTGGGGCATGCCTTTAATGCATATGTATATGTTAAAGTGTTCAAGAGGTGTTGTCTTGGTGGATGGAGACCCACACAGTACCTGAAAAATTACTGAATTCCAATCCTGAGGAGTCCTGCTACATTCTCTAATACAGCAGCAAGAATCTCCTGAGTACATGGGCAGCAACCTAGCAAAGGAGGATGGACCATTAAACCAAGCCCTTGATATTGATGATTGTACTTATGAATTTTTTTGTGTGTGAAATTGAAATTAATCCTAGTATTATATACTGCCAAAGAGTTACCTCTAGAAAACCTCCTTGTTGCTCAAATATGGCCCCTTTCTAAGCCAAACTCACCATGTAGGTTCACTACCATCCCCCTGGCATGGAACATGACTCCCAGGGATGATCTTCCTTGGCACAGAGGGAAGATTATGAAGTGCCAAATAACAATGCATCTGGAAAAAGACCTTGACCAAAAGGGGGAAATATTAAATACAAATGAGATTTTATAGCTAAGAGATTTCAAAGTGAGTCAGAAGTTCATTCCAGGGGCTTAGCATATACATGTTTCTAAAGGATCTCATTGACTGCCACAGTAAACAGTGTCTCAAACAGTGGGCTGCAGAGACATCTAGACAGTATAAGCAAGGCTGACAATCTCAGGAATTTGGCACCTTATCAATGGGCCTTACTTTTGAATTTATGCCTGCTTAATGTAGCAAAGTTTGCCCATTTTTAAAATAAAATTTTATTCAAGTATATCATTCATATATGAACATACATAAACAATAAATGTACAGTAAAAGTGTGAATTTACAAAATAAAAATGCATCATACAAGTTTCCCATACATCACCTCACTATCAACACCTTGCATTTTTTTTCATGAAAAAAATTGCTACAAACTATGGAAGAGCCTCAGCAAAATATTATTACTAACTAAACTCATATCTTATATTTGGTGCATTTTACCCCAACTCACCCAGTTATTAACATCCTGTGTTAGCATTACACATATGTTATCATTCAGGAGAAAATATTCTCATATTTGTCTTGTTAACCACAGCCCATCTTCCACCACTTGGATTCACTGTGTTATACCGCACCTTGCTTTGCACAATCCATTCATAAAGTACACAAAGTGGCTCTCATTTGCATCACCAACTTGTGCTATAATCACATCAGTCAATTTTAAAATGTTTTTATCACTCCAAACAGAAAAATTCCATACACACCTATTGTCCATTAGAATTGAAAAAGTGCTAAGAGTATTGTGATATATGGGAAAATTACAACTAATGTAACTTATGAACTATATTTAATAGTAATATTGTAATATTTTACAGCAATGGCAAAAATATATCATTCATTTGCCCATTTTTAATCAGTATATCTATCCCTACATCAGTATCATGATGCTTTGAATATTGTAATAAGTTTTAAAGTAATGAAGTTTATGTCCTCTAGCATTATTCTTCTTTTTCAAGATGATTTTGGCTATTTGGGGCCACTTACACATCCAAATAAATTTTATATTTTCCTTTTTCATTTTTGCATTGGAACTTAAAATCAGTAGGGGTAGAATTGATATCTTAATTATATTTATTCTTGCAATTCATTAACATGGAATAACCTTCCGTTTATTTAGATATTATTTGATTTTTTACCAATGTTTTGTATTTTTCTGTGTAAAAGTTTTTTTTATATATTGGTTAAATGTATTGTTAGAGATTTAATTTTTTAGTTGCTATTGTAAAGACATTTTTCTTGGTTTCCTCTTCATATTGCTTATTAATAGTATATAGAAACACTACTGATTTTGCATATTGATCTTTTATGCTGCCACCTTGCTAGATCCATTTGTTTATCTCCAGTAACTTTGTTGTAGATTATCAGGATTTCATATTTATGTAGGGTCATATCATCTGCAAATAGTGAATGTTTTACTTCCTTTCCAATTTGGTTGTTTTTTTATTTCCTTTTCTTTCCAACTACTCTGGCTAAAATTTCAAGTATAATGTTGAATAATGGTGGTGATATTGTACAGCTTGTCTTTTTCCAGATCTTAGAGGGAAAGCTTTCTGTTTTTCAACATTAAGTATTATATTAGCTGTGGGCTTTTCATATATGCCCTTATCATGTGGAGAACGTTTCTATTAATTCTGATTTTTCTAAAGGCTTTCATCAAGAAAGTATGCTGGATTATGTCAAATGCCTTTTCTGCACCAGCCAACATGATCTTATGTTTCTTCCTTTAATTTTGTTAAGGTGGTGTATTAAATTAATGGTTTTTCTTATGCTGAACCATCCTTGCTTACATGGAATGAGACCTATTTGATAATAAAAAAATTATGAAAAATATTTAAAAATATTTTTTGACATTTTGCCTTTCATCACTGTAATATCTATTGTCCTTTATGTACAGTGGCAATTTCTTACATTTCTTCCCCAGTGCCTTATTTTTTTTTTTCATTTTTTTATTCAAAGAAGTTTTATGTCACGGTAAAGCCACATACAGAATATTGGGGACTCCCATATACTCAACATCCTACCCTTTTTCTCCCTTCCCATATTTATAACTTTTTATATGTGGATGGTACATTTGTTACAACTGATGTACAAATATTGAAACAGAGCTACTGACCATGGTTTATATTTCCTAGGGATGAGCCTCCCTGGCACAGAGGGATTATTACCAAGTGCCAACTGGCAATGCGACTAGAAAAAGACCTTGAATAAAAGGAGGAAAAGGTAAAAACAAATGAGTTTATATGGCTAAAAGACTTCAAAATGAGTCAGGAGGTCATCCCAGAGGTAACGCTTATGCACACCTCAGTAGGATCTCATTGAATTTCAAAATGGATATCACCCCAAATAGTGGGGTTCCTGGGGGCTCTGGATACATCCAGGTCCTATGTTAGGGCAGATAGCTGGAGTTTAGTGCCTTGCCAGTGGGCCCTATTTTGGAGTTTAGACCACACACTTTTATACATTTTTTGATGAAATTTGACATGGCCTGTATCCATCATTGCAAGATCATGCAGAACATTTCCATTG
>JAQZBX010010494.1:0-44237 GCA_029593785.1 Cabassous unicinctus | reverse complement strand
AAAAAGAAGAAGCTTGGTCATATTCACATCTCATAAAAACTAAATCCCATATTCTTTTTTTGACCTTAAGCATTAAGCATTGATATAGTACCTTCTATGCCTTTGCTACAAAAATACTACAATATTATTGTTAACGCTAGTCCATAACTTACATTAGTTTTGTTTTTCCCATCACCATATTCTTAACACCTTGTAATAGAGGAACATTCTTGTATTTGTATTATTGACCAAAATCGTCGTCTACAACCAAAATCACTATATTTACAGTCCCCAGATTATCCTCTAGCTGTCTTTCAATGAACATTAACCTCCCTAGACTACCCTTTTCAACCACAATCACATTTATAAATCATCAGTGTTAGTTATAGTCATTATAATGTGGCCATCAACTCTATATATTTCCACATATTTACAATCAACCTTATTAAACTTTCCACATACATTCAGTATCAGCTCCCCCTTCTCAAACCACATTCTGTCTATTACTAACCTTTACTCTATAGTAAACTCCGTAAGTTTACTCATCATGCTCAGTTCATATCAGTGAGACCATACAGTATTTGTCCTTTTTTTCTGGCTTATTTCACTCAACATAATATCCATGTTGTCATATGCATCCCAAGTTCATTTCTTCTTACAGCTGAATGCTAATCCATCGTATGTATAAACCACATTTTGATTATCCATTCATCGGTTGATGGGCACTTAGGCTGTTTCCATCTTTTAGCAATTGTGAATAATGCCACTTTGAACATAAGTGTGCAAATATCTGTTCCCATCCTTGCTTTCAATTCTTCTGAATATATTCCCAGTAGTGGGATTGCTGGATCACATAGCAGTTTTATATTCAGCTTCTCGAGGTATCACCAAACCGTCTTCCACTGAGTCTGCACCATTCTACATTCCCACCAAGTGAAGGAGAGTTCCCATTTTTCTACATCCTCTCCAGCACTTGCAGTTTTCCATTTTGTTAATAAAGGTCATCTCTTAACTCTAATGATCTATTAGTGACTTGCTATCTGCCAGACACCAGGCACCATAGGAGACATGGAGATAAATAAGGCATGATATTTGATGTGTTTTAAAATAAACCTTCAGTCAAGCATGATATTCTGATGCTTGGCGGCCAACCCCCTGGTGCCCTCTTAGTGCCACCAGCAGGCTTACAGCATACCCAAAGAACTTTTGGGGTTTGGGCTTATTGCAACACAGCTGAAGAGAAGGAAAAAAATCATCAGTTTATCTGGAATTGCAATTACTATGCTTTAGCATGCCCATAACCAAATCTTTGAGAATAGTTCTGTAAAATACTTTTAAGATACCTTGAATTCAAGTGCTCTGTCTGATAGCACTTTGATGATATTTAGGGACCATTTTAGTGTTTAGGAAGGAAAAACTTAGTTTTGGCCATCAGTGAAGCTGTTTCATCCACACTTGGGATTTTCTTAAGGTGCTATTCCTCGGGTGTTTTTCCTTCTCTATAGCTCTCCAGCCATGCCCAGATCCCTGTCCTACACTCACCCTGTCCTCAAGCCACCTCGTGCTGCAGACTTTCAACCATCTCCTAACTAGCCTCCCTTCCCTGGGTCTAAACATGGAACCATCCTCTATACAATAACCAGATGGAACTTGCTAGAGCTGGGCTTAGCACATTTTCTCTGTAAAGGGCCAGATAGCAAATATCTTAGACTTTGTGGGCCACACAGTTTTTGTTGCAACTTTGAGTATGAAAGTAGCCACAAACAGTACATTAACAAATGAGTGGGGCTGGGTTCCAAGACTTTATTTACAAAATCAGGCAGGGGGCTGGATTTGTTTTTTGTTTGTTGGTTTGTTTGTTTTTTTAAAGATTTTATTTATTTATTTATCCCCCGCCCCCCGCTGCTTGTGCTCGCTGTGTCCATTTGCTGTGTGTTTTTCTGTGTCTGCTTGTCTCCCCCTGCTGGACAGTCCTGCTGTGTCAGCTCACTGAGCCGTGTGGGCTGGCTTGCCTTCACCAGGAGGCCCCGGGAACCGAACCCAGGGCCTCCCATATGGTAAATGGGAGCCCTATCGATTGAGCCACATCAGCTTCCTAGGGGGCTGGATTTGGCTCACAGACTAGTTTGCTGCTCTCTGATCTAGAGCACAAATCTGCCTGCAAACTCCTCCTGCTTACATTCCATTGGCTCCTAATCCCCAAAAGGAAAACCTCACATTTCTTAGCTTGACATACAGGGTCCCTCATGACCCTCAGCTTCCTTTTCCATCCTCACCTCTTCCACTTCACACCATGTCCACTCTCCCAGTCCTTCTACTTTTCTTCCTGCTATTCTGAGCCATGCATAGTTTCCAAAAGACCCTGGGTTGTCTTAGACATGCTGTTCCTGCTGCCTGGAATGATGATCTCCCTCCACCTACCTGGCAAACTCCCTATTTTCCTTCAAAACCTGCTCAGGTGTTGTTTTAGTTTCCCAGCTGCGATCACAAATATCACGACATGAGTTAGCTTAAAGAAGAGGATTTGACTGGCTCATGATTTTGAGTCTAGCAGAAATCCAAAATGGAGTCATCAGCAAGGTGATGCTTTCTCCCTGAAGACTGTGGCACTCCGGCCTGGCTGCCTGCACTCCTTTGTGCTTGTCTTTTCTGTCACATGGCAGTGCTCATGGCAGCGACTTTCCTGCTCCAGGTTCTGTTGACTTCCTGCTTCTTCGCATGATTTTTTCCCTCTCTGTCTGAGTTCCATTCTGCTTATGAAGGACTCCAGTAATCTGAATTAAAGTTCAACCTGATTCAGTTGGGCCACAACTTAACTGAAGTAACATCTTGAAGAGATCCTCTTTACAATGGGTCCACACCAACTGGAATGCAGACCAAGATGAACAATGAGGACCAAAACCAAGATCCACAGGTATCAACTTCCCAAAGCTTTCCCTGTTCCTTATCCCCAATTGTAACCATTGCCTTACCAGTTCTGTTTCTGTACCTTGGACTTATTTCTCTTATTGCCTTTCTAAATGTACTATTCCTTGAGGGCAGGAAACCTCTCAGATTCATCTTTGAATTCCCCGTGAATAATACAGTACTTCTCATTTAGCAGCTATTTAATACACATTGACAAATAAAATTGCCATTTGAATAGATTCTTTTTTTTTTTAAGATTTATTTTTTTCTCCTCACCCCCTTCATTGTTTGCACTCACTGTCTGCTTGTTGTGTGCTCAAAGTTTCTGCTTGTTTTCTTTCTTTTTTTTTTTTTTAGGAGGTACTGGGAACTGAACCTGGGACCTGCCATGTGGAAGGGAGGCACCCAGTTGCTTGAGTCACCTCTGATCCCTGTTGTTGTGTCTCTCATTGTGTTCCCTCATTGTGTCTCCTCATTGCATCAGCTTTTTGTGTCATCTTGTTGCATCAGCTCACCACACCACCCCATCACATCAGTGTGCTGTCTTGCCCTAGGAACTTCCTTGTTTACACTATTGGCAAATAGTTTCCTCATACTATAAGCACTGCACTGTATGTCCTACATCACAACTTGACTGTTCTCCTACAGCACTCAGTAGGAGAGCTCTGCAAATTGCCATCTACATGCAGGCCAATCCAACTTCTGGGATAGTAAGTCCCTCAGGCTACCACCAGACAGATTGGGCCAGACATACATGCTCCCTGTATGTGCACCAGGGTTACTCTGGAGAGAACTGGGACCAGGGAGCACAGGACAGCTTTGTCCAAACCAATGAAGGGTGGGGAAGGGGCCAGCTAGGGTGCCAGAAGACTCTGGCTTTTAAGTAGCCTTTTTCTTTATGCAGTGCTCACCCTTTACTGCAGTCCTTTTAACTGTTTTCTGGAGATTTGAGAGAGAGATTTCTGCCAGTTCCTGCTGGTTGTTCAAAGTTTCTGTGAGGGGATGGGGCCCTGAAGCACCTCACTCCACCATCATGATTGGGGCCTCTGTGTGCATTTTAAAAATGGGATTGTTTGTCTTCTTATTGTTGAATTGTAAGAGTTCTTTATATATCTGGATACAGATCTCTTATCAGATATATATTCTGCAAACATTTGATCCCATTTGTGGATTTTCTTTTTACTTTCTTGATGGGGTCCTTTGAAGTTTTTAATTTTGATAAGGTTAAATTGATCTAGTTTTTCCTTTTGTTGCTCATGTTTTTGGTGTCATATCTAAGAATCCTTTGCCAAAATCAAGGTCATGAGACTCTTCCTCTACATTTTCTTCTAAGAGTTTTATAGTTTAGCTCTTACATTTAGGTCTTTGGTCCATTTTGAGTTTTAAATGGTGTGAGGTTAGAGTCCAACTTCATTGTTTTGCATGTGGTTATTTAGTTGTCCCAGCACCATTAGTTGAAGAGTGTTCATCTCTCAGGGCTTCCTAGATCTGCCTGGCATAAGGCTCATTTCTTTCCAGTCTTTCTCAGCTGCTCAGCTGCTCAGCTGCAAACTTTCAGGTGAATGGCTCAACTTTCCCCAGGCTTGAGCTGTTTGAGCCTTCTCCTTTCTGTCACAGGACAAAGTTTTCTCCTCTGGCATCTATGGATCTCTCTCTCTTCCTGTGTCTTCTTCTGTGAGTGCTCATTTATATCAGCCCACCAAGGGGGCAGGGACGTAACCTGAGTCATGCCTTACTGACATGGTCAAATCAAAGGCCCTGCATTGATTTAATCAAGTAAACTTAAAACCCTTTGAATTTAATACAAAGGGAATCATACCCAGAGAAACAGACCAGTTTACAGACATAATCCTCCTTTATTTTGAGGTTCACAAATAACCTCAAACTGCCACAAATTCTATTGTAAATAGAATTGTTTCTTTGTTTCCATTTCAAAATGTTCATTATGATTATATAGAAATAGAGTTGATTTTTGTATATGAGCTTGTATCCTGCAACCTTGCTAAAATCATTTGTTAGTTCTTATACATTATAGTGGATCCTTAGGATTTTCTATATATACATTTGAGTAGATTTGTAAACAAAAAAGAAGGTGTTCAGGGAAGCGGGTGTGGCTCAATCGATAGAGCTCCCGTTTACCATATGGGAGGCCCCAGGTTCGCTTCCCAGGGCCTCCTTGTGAGGGTAGGCCAGCCCGCGCGGCATGGCGGGCTGATGCAGCAAGACCTCACAACAGGAATCGGGTGTGGCTCAATCGATGGAGCCCCCATTTACCACGTGGGAGGCCCCGGGTTCACTTCCCGGGGCCTCCTTGTGAGAGCAGGCCGGCCCGTGTGGCACAGTGGGCTGATGCAGCAGGACCTCACAGCAAGGGGGAGATAAGCAGACACAGAAAAAACACACAGCAAATGGACACAGCAAACACAAGCAGCAAGGGGGGAATAAATAAATAAATAAATAAATCTTAAAAAAAAAAAAGTAGGTGTTCATTAGGTGGAATGAGAATAGGGAATATCAGGTGGAAAGACATGGGAGTGTGAAAGCAGGTGCCTTTTGGGAACCACAAGCAGGTCAGTGTGGCTCGAGCTCAGGGTAGCAGGGTGAAGCTAGTGCTTATTATGCTAAAGAGAGTAGAAGCTTCTTATACCAACAATAAGAGCCATGCTATGTCTGGAGAAGTGGTAAGAATATTAGAATCATCCTGAGAAGGAGACCCAGAAGAAGCTTCTGAACAGCCCTGGGGATAATGGCTAATCACTAGAGAGAGCTGAGAAACTCTGTTCCCCTCAGTAAAAGAAGAACTTCTGGGTCTCTTTGTATATACCATCCACAGTGGCTGCCATTGTGTTGAGGAATGACCCTGCTGACCCCATACCAGCTGGCATTGTGCAGCCCAGGCTCACCAGCTTGGGTGATGTGGCGGTCGGTGTGGGCAGTGACTGCTCACTGGGCTTCTGGAAGGGAACCAGAGCTGCTGTGGGAAGCGGTACCCCAGATCACAGGCCTGAATGAACTTTACAATAGCACTTCTTGCCCTGTACCCTGTCAAGCCTAAGATGTGGCCATGGTCTCTGTAGCCAGCTGCCCCTTCCTTCCCTTAGTTCTCTGGCCTTGGCTTTGATATGAGGAGCTCAGGCCTGAAGAATTGAGTGTTGGCCCAGGTTTCATAGCTTGGAATGGTTCCTTGGCCTGGCAGCTTCTGGGGGCACAAAAGTGTCCAGAGCCAGGGATGTGGCCTGCTTGAGGCACGAGGAAGCTGAGCAGGGAGGGTTTGTGTAGTGTTTCACCCAGGAACTTAACTCAGGAGGTACCCTCCTGCCACTTCCAAGGAGCCAGCTTTTAGAAAACCTGAAGTTTGTGCACCTCTTCCAGCCCGTCTCCTGTCTGCTTCCCACCCGCTACCCTCATCTTATCCCCAGCTGGTGGGTCCCTCCCTGCCCCAGTGCCTATGCCCTGGACCAGCCTTCCACACTCCCCCTTCAGGAATTTGCATGCAGCAGGCCACATCCTTAACTGCATTTCCTTCCCTGGAAACAACTTGTTTGCAGGAATTGGATTCCTCACCGAGTTTGCATGCCATTCCCTACCTAGCTTCTGTTCTCCTCCCCAGTCCTGCCTTTTATGGACTTTAACATCTCCCTCAAAGTGGAATGGAAACTCAAACCAACCAGGCTGCTGATTGTTAGCTCTGGGAAGTAGTGTGGCTGAGTGTGTGTGTGTGTTTGTGTGTGTGCTGGGAGGATGATTAAAACCTGTTACTCAAGTTGTGTGCTAAGAGTGGCCAGTGGCTATAGTGACACCTTCTCCTGGATTTTTTTCCCGGTGCTCCTGGTTTTATAATGATAATAGGACTCAGGCTCTGAGCTTTCTCCAGGAGCCAGACATTGCTCTGGGCATTTTACATACACTTCCTATGTAACCCAAAGACACCCTAGAGATCAAGCTTTGTTATCTCCAATTACAGAAGTCAGATTTGAACCTGGGACCAGTCTCAGATGCCAGCACCATGTACTTCCTGTTATTATGTATTATCCTGTAGTCAAACTGTGTCACATTTAAGGAGGGAGGGGTGGACAGTTTGAACTCCAGTGGACAGCCTCACCTCACACCTCTTTCCTCTGCCGAACAAGCAGCAACACGACTTTGCATTTCCAGGCTACGTGATGCTGGGCTCAGGAGTCTGGGGCTCTTGCTCACCCCATCTTAACGGAGTTGTGCTCTGCACTGGTCCAGCCCTGGCCCTTGCTGAGTGTCCTGTTGCAGGGCAGGGCCTAAAGGCTCACCTGCTGGGGCAGCCTGAAGCAGGCTCTGCACTACTCCCAGTCCCTCTCCAGGGAAAGCCCAGCAGCCTTGCCCCCTTCCCATCCCCCTCCCTTCCCCCTCCCCCTTTCCCCCTCCTCCCTTCCCCTGCATTTTTTTAAGAGGTACTGGGGAGTGAACCTTGGGTCTCTTAAACCCACGACCTTGTAAACCTGGGACCTCATACATGGGAAGCAGTGACTCAAACCACTGAGCTCCACCTGCTCCCCGCTCTGCTCTTAATGAAAGGAAGATCTTGACCTGTTGTCCCTTGTGCCAGAGCCCTGTGCCCTCAACTGGTTGCCCTACAGCCTGCCTCTTACCTAGTTTGAAAGGCTCTGGGCATGGGGGCAGAAATGATGTTCTGATTCAAGTATCTCCCTTTGTGCTCTTGGTCTGGTTTTCCCCTCAAGGATAATACTCATGAACGCCCAGAACATCCCTCTATTCCTTTTTGTCTTAAACATTGCCTTGCCCAATTTTCTTGAAGTTTCTCATCTGTGCACACAGTCCTTTTCTAGTTTTCAGTGTCAGCACATATTTTTCCTTATTTTTAGATTCTTTTGGAGATTTTTTAAAATAATTTTTTTTATCAGAGAAGTTTTAGAGATACAGGAAAATCATGCAGAAAATACAGAGTTCCCATATACCCCGCTCCCACAAATACACATAGTGTTTTCCCTGTTATTACCATTAGTGTGGTAACTTTGTTACAGCTGATGAAGCAATATTATAATTTTACTATTAACTGTAGCCCATTACATTAGGTTTCCCTGTTTGTGTTTTACAGTCCTATGGTTTAAAAAATTGTTTTATCCTAGTAACATATTTAAAACCTTAAATTTATAAAAAAAGACGTTAACAAATGGAAAGACATTCCGTGTTCATGGATTGGAAGAATAAATATCATGAAGATATCAATCTTGCCCAAACTGATTTATAGATTCAATGCAATACCAATGAAAATACCAACAGCTTACTTTACAGAATTAGAGAAGGCAATTACCGAATTCATCTGGAAGGGCAAGTGCTCCCGAATAGCCAAAAGCATTCTAAAAAAGAAGAGCAATGTGGGAGGAATTTCACTGCCTGACCTTGAAACATATTACAAAGCTACAGTGGTCAAAACAGCATGGTACTGGCATAAAGATAGACACATCGATTAGTGGAATAGAATTGAGAACCCAGAAATAAACCTTCGCCTATACAGTCAACTGGTTTTTGACAAACCTACCAAGCCCACGCTACTGGGACAAAACAGTCTCTTCAACAAATGGTGTTGGGAGAACTGGATATCTATAACCAAAAGAATGAAAGAGGACCCCTATGTCACCCCCTATACAAGAATCAACTCAAAATGGATCAAAGATCTAAATATAAAAACCAGGACCATAAAACTAGTAGAAGAAAATGTAGGGAAACATCTTCAAGACCTTGTAGTAGGTGGTGGTTTCCTGGACCTTACACCCAAAGCACGTGCAACAAAAGAAAAAATAGATAAATGGGACCTCCTCAAAATTAAACACTTTTGCACCTCACAGGACTTTGTCAGAAGGGTGAAAAGGCAGCCAACTCAATGGGAAAAAATATTTGGAAATCACATATCTAATAAGGGTTTAATATCCAGGATATATAAAGATATGTTACAACTCAACAATAAAAAGACAAATGACCCAATTAAAAAATGGGCAAAAGACTTGAATAGACATTTCTCCAAAGAAGAAATACAAATGGCAGAAAAACAAATGAAGAAATGCTCCACATCACTCATGATTAGGGAAATGCAAATCAAAACTATGATGAGATATCACTTTACACCTATCAGAATGGCCACTATTAAAAAGACAGAGAACTACAAGTGTTGGAGAGGATGTGGAGAGATAGGAACACTTCTGCACTGTTGGTGGGAATGCAAAATGGTACAACCACTCTGGAGGATTGTTTGGCAGTTCCTAAAGAAGTTGAATATAGACTTGCCACGTGACCCTGCAATACCACTACTAGGTATATACCCAGAAGAACTGAGAGCAGTGACACGAACAGACATCTGTACACCAATGTTCATAGCAACATTATTCACCATTGCCAAAAGTTGGAAACAACCCAGGTGTCCATCAACAGATGAATGGATAAACAAACTGTGGTCTATTCACACGATGGAATATTATGCAGCTGTAAGAAGAAATGAAGTCGTAAAGTATATGGCAACATGGATGAACCTAGAGAACATTACGCTGAGTGAAGCAAGCCAGACACAAAAGGAAAAATACTGTATGAATGCATTACTATGAACCAAATATATTGTGCAACATATTGTTTTATCCAAAAAAAAATTATATGTATCCATTTAATGGAGAAATGTATATATTTATTCATCTGTGTTTACTTTTTAGATTTTAATTGTTTATATTTTCAATTATTAAATGTACAAATAAAGTTTTAAAAAAACACCTTAAATTTCTCCTTTTAATCACATTCAAATATATTATTCAGTGTTATTAATTACATTCCCAATATTGTGTTACCATCACCACCAAACCCGGGACCTCCCATGTGGAAGGGAGGCACATAATCGCTCAAGCCACTTCTCCCTGCTTTTTATGTCTCTCATTGTTTTTCCTTGTTGTATCTCTTTGTTGCATCATCTCATTGCATCAGCTCACTATGCCAGCTCGCTGTCTTGCTCATCTTCTTTAGGAGGCACTGGGAACCGAAACCAGGACCTCCTTTGTGGTAGGCAGGTGCTCAACTACTTGAGCCACATCTACTTCCCACTTCATTCCTTTCAATGGCAAATATTCCATTGCATGTACATACCACATTTTGTTTATCCATCTATCTGTTGATGGACACTTGTGTTGCTTCTGTCTTTTGGCAATTGTAAATAATGACACTATGAACATCAGTGAGCAAATAACTGTTCAAGTCCCTGCTTTCAAGTCTTTTGGGTATATATCTAGAAGTGGGGTTGCCAGAGAATATGGTAATTCTATACTTAACCTTCTGAGGAACTGCCAAACTGTTTTCCACAGTGCTGCACCATTTTACATTCCTACTGACAATGAGCCCAGTGTTCCTATTTCTCCACATCCTCTCCAATACTTGTTACTTTCCTTTTTTTTTGGATGGGAATTTGAATAAAAGGAAAGTTAAACCCTTGGTCTCAGTCTACCAACTTGAATCAGAAGCTGATTTATATAGTCAGATGCTGTCATATCTCTAATTCATTCTTCTTTCCTTCCTTCATCCACCCATCCAATGTTGATTGAATGCCAACCCTGTGTGCCAGGCACATTTCTGGGCACTGGAGATACCAGTGATGAGCAACACTGACACATTTATTTACCTTATGGACTTATCTTCTAGTGAAGAATAGAAACAATAAACAGATTAGCAAGCATATGATAATATAATGTCAGAAGTGTCTCTTACAGACACTATATATTGGCTTTTGCTTTCTAATTCAACCTGAGAGTCTCTAGTCAGCACATTTTAAGTGTTTGAAAGTGTATGATCAGCCTCCGTAGGACACAGATGGGTCAACATGAGATTCCAATCAGAGCTGGAATTAGACTATCAGGAACCCTGACCGGTCACAACAAATTATAGCAACGAAGGTTTCCTACTGGAAGCTGAAAAGAAATTCAGCTTTTCATGCCTACCTTCTCACCACTCACTGTGCCCTCAACATGTCCACTCTGGACAGAAAGAGATGGGACTGAGGTGAATTCTTTGGCCAGAGGCCAAACCAGACAGCCTGGACCAAGCCTGATGTCAAAGTCTCCATTCTTGTCTAATGAAGTTCAAAAGGGCCACCTTCTCCCCCACCAAACTTCCTCATTCTCCATGCACCCCCTACTCACCCAAGACAGCCATGGAACACAGGAATGTGTTCCACATAGGGCCAGAAGTAGCTCTGTACCACAACTGGGGAAGCTGCTCCCTGGTGGCTCAGGGCAGTGAATGACAAGTATTCTTCACTTCTGTTGGCTGAGCTGGAATCCCAGGCAGGGAAGGTCAGATGGCAGACAGGCAGGGATGGTCAGAAGACAGAGACAGCTCCCTACCCCATTCCTTAGCACCAGATCTGAAGGCCAAAATTTGGCAGAGAAGCCAAGTGCAGCATTCTGCATGGGTGATAGAGCTGAGCAGAGCTCCATTCTCCACTGCTCACCAGCATTGTGCAAGTGTCCTTGGGTAGAATGAGGAGTAGCACAGTTGAGTGTGCTATGCTTTGTATTTGGGGCAGGCAGGACTGTTACTTGAAGCCCCACAGCACGAGATGTGGAGTAAATGCTGGGAAGAATGAGGCATTTCTGTGCCCACCAGGGGTCTGGGAAGCCTGCAGCCAGTTCTGCAGAGCTGCCACTGAGTGAGGCTGCTTTAGGAGGGTCTACGCCCCAGCTACTCTTACTGGGGCAGGAAGTGGCAGTTATGAGGATCAGGGGAGGATCATGTTATGTGATAGCAATTTGAAAAGCTAAAAACACTAAGTACAAATATAATGTGTAGTTCTTACAAGGTGTTTTCCCTCATATCTGGGTGTGACTTGGTTACTGACTAGGAATCACTTGGTCTCACCCAGATTTTTCTGGTTGCTACAAAGTAAGGTGTCAGTGATGAGACCCTGGGTTTGCTGTGTTCTTTAAAAATGGATTGGGGAAGTCAAGAGCCACTTGACATTTCAGAAAGCATTGTTAGGCAGGTGAGTTCTACAACACAGTATGCCTTTTCCAGGTAGATGATAAAGTGATTCGAAAGTAGTTGCTTTTGGGGGAAGAAAACCTTTAGAGTAGCGCCAAGAAAAGCATGATACTAAGAAAGTTTTTTGAGGTACTGTAGGTCTTTCACATTCCTTCTTATGCAGACTGACTCAGCTGCCAAAATAGTGGCCTAAGAAACAGACACTGGAAGTTCAAATTTCACCTTTTCTCCTTTTCTTTCTTTAGCAGCCTGTTGGGTCAAAATTAAGTAAGGCTTCATAAAGGATTTTCAAATACCCATCCATTATCAGAACAATGGCACTCCTGGAATCACAGAAATAAGGATTTCTAAAATGTACTGGAAAATTCCTAGGGCAACAGATGTTTCAGGGCTGAAGGTGTCCTCCAATGAATGATATTTGTGGGAAAATTGAAGTAGCATTTTTCATGACCACTTGAGAAACTTGAGCAAGCTCAAGGTTTAGAACTTCTTTCTCTCCCTCCAACCCCAACTCTCAGCAAGACCAGCAAGCATTGGTGGCCTTAAGCCTGCTTCAAAGTCTTAGTTACAAACACTGCAGACTCCCTGGAGCTCACCTTCCCATTAGACTCAGCAAGATTTGGGGCACCTACCCAGGTTATATAGCACATTTGAAGATACATTTTTATTTAAATCATTCAACTTTTCTCCAAAATTGCATATTCTGTGGGGCAAATGTATATTTTTAGTTTTCAAGTGAGTTTTTGCAAAAGTTGGATCCAGGGGAATACCTAGGCTTTTTCTTGGGAGCTCCCAGTTCCCCAGATAACACCTGGGGAAATCTGAAGATCAAAATTAAATAAAACCAATTCCATTATGTGGCTTAGCATCAACCAAAACTGTAGTTGGCACTTGAATAGCCAAACCCAAATCTAGCAGGCAGGGCCTGTTTAAACCAAGAGATATTAGCTGACATTTTTTTTTGAATACCTACCATGGAATGAGAACTTAAGAAACATTCTATTTGACTTTTACAACAATCCTGAAAAGTAGACATTTCTTGTTTTCCCTTAAAGAAGTTATTTCTAAGTATATACAATTCTATTTTATAGATGAAATATTGAGACTTAGAGAATCTAAGTGTATCTGAGGTTGCAGAGTTCGTAAGTGATAGAAATGGGCTCTGAACCCAGGTCTGTGTGATTCTAAGCCACTAGTCCATGCTGCCCACTGCAACAAAGGGGGCACCATGTCTAGCCTGTTCTTCACAGAGGAAGCCCGTGCAGATGGTGTGAGTGGGTCACTGCACTGGCACTGTGCTCAGGGCCCTGGGGGAGAGGGATTCTGGCCAATGTTTGTCCAGAGTGATGTGAAGGAATCCTTTCCTCATCTCTCTTAGGCTCCCTGACTTGGGGCTCTGTGCTTCTTGTCAGCAAAGCTTATCCTGGTATCAGTGGTGGGAACCTTGTTTCCTCCTTGACTAGATGGAAATGAATGGAAGAATTTACTCCACAGCTCAGCCAAGAACCCAGAGAGAAAATATCAGGGAAGATAATCTACCACTTCCTGATATGCCACAATCACAGCCTACTTTTTTCTGGCCCTCTCAGACTTTTATTAGCATCAGTCAAATACTGCAGTCCTTGAGCAGGGTGCCTTGAGCCCTCTGATTCTGACCCATTCCTGGGCTAAACTCTGTGAGTAATTAAGGCCATCTGCTGTCACCGTTCCTAGACATCAAGCAGATGAGATTTTTACAGGTGGGTTTCCTCTTGTGGAACTTGCCCTCTGCATGCCTGGAGAGGGCTGCTGAAGCCCAAGGCTGGTTTGGTGTGTCTCAACTGAGCTACAGAAATCCTTGGATGTGTATTTCTTGTGTTCTGCTGACCCAATTGGCAGGTACTCTCTGCTTGCATTTAGAGTGGAGGATATTCCAGCCATTTCCATGATGCAGGGTGATGCAATCTCACTGATGGAGCTTTCCCAGAAAACGAGTCCCCAGAGAATAGTGCCCTATGTGAGGATTTAACTGAACATAGAACCAGTTCAGCCATTTCAGCGCAAGGAAGGCTCGGAAATGCAGCTATCCACAAAGGGTCTGTGGAAACTTCTTTTGTCTTCTGTGAACAACATGCAAAGCTGAAAAGTTTTTTTGCACAATTTGCCAGACTGGAATAAAAGGGACAGAGAAGGGGCAAATTGAAGGAAAAATCACTTCAAGGACAGAACCATGGAAGCTGAGGTCTAGACTGAGGACCTCTTATTGTTCCAAGAGAATGGGCCCACCCATGTGTGTGGAGAGGTGGAGTCTGCTCCAGTGCTCAGAGAGGGTGGGCCTTCTGCCCCGTTGTTCAGAAAGAGTTCTGTTGCCCCAGTGCTCAGAGAGGGTAGAGCCTGTGTGGGGATTGCAGATTGCTGAGAGCCTGGCTTGTCTCCAGAAGCTTGGAGAAGGTGGAACATTTGGGGAGAGCTTGGCTGCTGGGCAAGCAACAGCTTACATTGAGAAAGGGGTGGGCCTGCTGCAGACCCAAATGCTGGGGTGAATGCTCTAATGGAGTATGCCCTGAAGGGTTTTGGAAATGTTTGGGACCCGTGAACTTTGCTTTCCTTCCAATTCCTCCCTGTGGGAATGGGAATGTTTATCCTATGACCACCCCTCCATTGTATGGTGGAAGCAGGTAACTTGTTCTTTAGGTTTCACAGGTCCACAGATGGAGGGCAGTTGTGCCCCAGGACAGACCACACCCATAACTGATTTTGATAAGAGTTATTACTAAACATTGTTTCCAAAATGACTTAAGGCTTTTGAGATATTGTGTTGGAATTCATGTATTTTGCATGTAGAAGGAACATGTCTTTTGGGGGTCCAGAGGGTGGAGTGTGATGGTTTGATGCTATATATACACCAGAAAAATATGTTCTTAAATTCAATCCATTCCCAGGGGTATGAACCCCTTGTAAGTAGGACCTTTTGACGAGGCTACTTCAGTTAAGGTGTGGCCCAACTCAAGCAGAATGGGTCTTAATCCTATTACTGTAGTCCTTTATAAGAGAATAAAATTCAGACAGAGACAGAAAGCCACAGAAAGCAAGAAGATGAAATGGAACCCAGAAGAGACGGAAGAGACCAGGAGATGCCACCATGTGCCTTGCCATGTGACAGAGGAGTCAAGGATCACTAGCAGCCAGCCCCAGAATGTGACAGTCTTTGGGGAGAAAACATTGCCTTAATGATGTCTTGATTTGGACATTTTCCTAACCTCAAAAACTGTGAGTGAATAAATTCCCATTGTTTAAGCCGAATCATTTCAGGCTATTTCTTGAACAGCCTGGGAAACTGAAGCATCTTTCACCTCCTTTAAGATGATCCTTTCTGAAAGAAGCATGTGTGTAAAATGTGACATTTGTTATTGTTATTATTATAGTAAAAAGCAAGAGGAATCTTTCTTTCTTGTTTTGTTTGGATACAACCCACAACCCCTACTCCTCTTGGAGTTCTCACAACTGACTATTGATGCACAGTGCCAAGGAGGATCAAGCAAGAGCTTTACACTGGTAAAGCTGGGATTGGAGATGGCCTCTTGGGCCAAAATGGGGTGCCCACCTCCCAGGGAAATGTGAGGCTGGGGTAATATGGCTTCTCCTTTGCTTTGTCACTGTTTTCATATTACCACAGGTCAGAATTGACGTGCCTAGTCTATGGGTGAAAACTAAAGAAGGGGAAATGGTTTTCTAGGGATAATAGAGGGGACTCATTGTGCCAACCTAACTACACTCTCAGTTCTGCCTAGAGCCCTGTTTGGCTTTGTGAGCTCTGTTGTTTATAAACAAAATTGTGTCTCTTATCCACTGCCAATCAGCAGGGCATGGGGAAGTGTTTATGTGGAGCTGTCCATACACTGCCACAACCCCACCGATATTTAATAAGGGCCTAATATGCTCTGGTTCCTGTGCAAGTCCCTGGGCCGAGTTGGTCTCTGTTCACCAACAGCGCCCCTGACCACATGAGGAGTGTGAACAAAGACAGGGACACATATGCCCATAGAGAGCTGGGCACAGCACAGACACCAGAAGTCGGACACAGCCACACTGGAAGGGAGCCACCGTGGAGGTGGCCATGGACCCTGCTCACACCCAGCCATGCATGTTCCTGCCGCATGTGATCATGGGTCCCTGGAAATGCCCATGCACTCTACTCCCCTGAGGACACCCTAATGCCACCTGCTGCAACCAGCGGCCCTCTCGTCCCCCCGTGAAAGTGGCCAGTCCCTTCCACTTCCATAGCTGAGCCGAGACCCCTCATCACCTGCTCCCATCTGCCACTGTCTCCATTCTAAGTGGGAGCATCACAGTCGCAGGCAGCCTAGGTCTGATGACCAGGATGAGCTGCAGTTATGGCTGTAAATGGTAGGGCCATCCTGAAAGGGGTGGCTGGGGTCTTAGGCCAAGGAGGGGCTGAATTTGAGATGAAATGCAGAACTGAAGCTAGGGCTTGGGAGGAAAGGACAAGGCCTCAGGTCTGAAGGAGGTGGCAGGATAAAGCCAACCACTGTGAAGAGGGAGGTGAGGGGAGATGCCAAGGCATTTAGTTCTCCATCCAGGGAAGCCCTGCTTAGGACCTTGGCTTCTACTTTGCAGTTCTTTCCTTCTAAGGGTTGAATGGTTGCTAATGGGAAATGAATTTTACAAAGAATAGGGAGAAGATGAACATCTTAATAGATAATGGATAAAAGACTTGGAAAGATTGTCTACCAAAAGGAGAAATGCAGGTAGCCAGTAATGATGAAAGAAAATGATCAACCTCACTAGGAACAAAAGAAATGCTTAATTAGAACAAAATACCATTTTGGGCTGTTAAATTGAGAATGGATTCAAAACAGGCAAACTTTTTGATGTGGGGAAACCACATACTGCTGGCGGATGGGTGAACTGGTGCAGCTTTTCTGGAGGACAGTTAGTACATCTTTGCAAAACTGTTAACCTTTTACATAGCCTTTGACCCAGTGATTTCACTCTTAGGAATGTATCCTAAGATTGCACACAGTTTTAGTTGCAAGGATATTCATTTCACTAATGTTTGTGGCAGTAAAAATTGAGTAGCATGATTATGGTGTGTGTTAATTTCCAAGGGTGCGGTCACAAATCACCATATACTTGGTGGCTTCAAACAACAGAAATTTATTCTCTCTCAATTCTAGAGGCTGGAAGTTCAAAATCAAGACATGGGCAGGACCACACTCCCCTGAAGGCTCTAGGAATGTTTCCTTGCTTCTTCCAGCTTCTGGCAGCTCCCGGCAGCCTTTGGCATTCCTAAATATTGAGCTGCATCACTCCAAGCTCTGCCCTGCCAATATCTGCTTGCTTCCCTGTTTGTCTCTGTGTCTAAATTTCCCTTTTCTTATAAGGATACCGTATTGGATTTAGGGTCCACTTTAATGGAGTCTGACTTCATTGTAATTGAACATATTTCATCTGCAAGCACCCTATTTCCAAATAAGGTTGCATTCTGAGGATCCAAGTGGACATAGATTTTGGTGGACACTATTGAAGCCAGTACAGGGTGGGTCAATAAGATTGACAATAATGCTATAAATATCTCATGAAAGGTTGAAAGACAAGATGGTGTCGGTTTAAGTGGACTCTCACCACCTCTCTCGCAAAAGACACAAGACTGGGGACAGGATCCTGCCCAAGTGAGCTGTTCTGGGAGCCCAGGGAGTGGGAGCATTTGGGACATCAATATGGAGGGAGCTGGACAGGAAGATAGATTGCTCAAGATAAACCCAGAACATGTAAACAACAAGGAAATAGAAGAAGAACAAAGTGTCAAAGAGAAAACCTAACACACACACAAAACCAGCAGGTAAACAAAACTCTAGTGCAGAGAGAGAAGCTAATCAACTAAATAGATCAATCAAGATAAATGATGACCAAGGGGCAACAAAAAATTACAAACCATACTAAGAAACAAGAAGACATGGACCAGTCCAATGAACAAACTAAAAACCAGGAAGAGATGTAGAACATCAAACAACTAATCAGAGCTGTCCAAACAAATATCATGGGCCAACTTAATGAAGTGAAGGAAGAGATTAAGGATATTAAGAAGACACTGGGATAACATACTTAAGAAATTGTAAACATACATAAAAAGATAGTGGATACCATGGTGACAAATGGCACAATCCAAGAAATCAAAACTACACTGGAAGCAAATAACAGCAGATTTGAACAGGCAGAAGAAAGAATTAGTGATGTGGAAGACAATACATCTAAAATCAAACAGATAGTAGAAAAAATAGAGAAAAAAATAGAAAAAATCCTGCAGGGACTTAGGGATTTAAGTGACAACCCAACACAAACAAACATATGCATTATAAGCATTCCAGAGGGAGATGAGAAGGGAACAGGAACAGAAGAGTGTTGAAGGAAATAATGGCTGAAAACTTCCCAACCCTATTGAGGGAGATGGATGTACATATCCAGGAAGCTCAGCACACCCCAAACAGTATAAATCGTTACATGCCTACTCCAAGGCATATACTTGTCAAAATGTCCAATGCTCAAGATAAAGAGAAAATATTCAAGGCAGCAAGAGAAAAGAGAACCATCACATACAAGGGAAGCTCATTAAGATTAAGTGCTGATTTCTCATCTGAAACCATGGAGGCAAAAAGACAGTGGTATGACATAGACAAGGTACTCAAAGAAAAAAACTTCCAGCCACAAATTCTCTATCCAGCAAAGCTGGCATTCAAAAATGATGGAGATCTTCAAAATATCCACAGATAAACAGAAATTAAGAGTATGCCAAAAAGAAACCTGCCCTTCTAGAAATACTAAAGGAAGTTCAACAGCTTGAAAGGAAAAAACAGGAGAGAGAGAGTTGGAGGAGAGTATAAGAACAACTAAAAAGACAAAAAGAGAAATAAAAACAACATATGACATACATAAACCCGCAGAATATATGGCTGATGTAAGAAATTCCTTGAGAGTAATGACACAATGTTGATGGATTAAAGTCACCAATCAAGAGACACAGATTGGCAGAATGGATAAGGAAACATGACCCATCTATTTGTTGTCTACAAGAAACCCACCTTAGAACCAGGGATTCAAGGAGGCTGAAAGTGAATGGCTGGAAAACAATTTTACAAACAACAACCATAAAAGGGTGGAAGTAGCTCTACTAATATCAGACAAAATAGACTTTAAATGCAGAACTATTGTAAGAGACAAAGGTGGACATTATATATTAGAAAAGGGGGCAATCTTTCAAGAAGAAAGAACAATCATAAACATTTATGCATGTAATCAGGGTGCCTCAAAATACATGAGGCAAACACTGGAATGACTAAGTGGAGATAAAAATGCATCCACAATTACAGTAGGGGACTTTAATAGACCATCATCACCATTAGAACATCTTGACAGAGAATCAATAAAGAAACAAAGAGTCTGAATAATATATTAGAGGATCTGCTCCTAATAGATATATACAGGATGCTACACACAAATACAGCAGGATATACATACTTCTCGAGTACACATGGATCATACCCCAATGTAGACAACATGCTAGGCCACAAAACAACTCTCAATGAATTCAGAAAGATTGAGGTTATATAAAGTAATTTCTCTGATCACAATGGAATGAAATTGGAAATCACTAAGGGCCAGAGAACCAGATTAGGCACAAAGATATGGAAGTTAAACAACACAGTCTTAGACAAACAGTGGGTCAAGGAAGAAATCTCAAAAGAAATCAGTAACTATCTTGAAACGAATGGAAATGACAATACATCATATCAAAACCTGTGGGATGCAGCCACAGCTGTACTAAGAGGGAAATTCATACACATAAATGCATATATCAAAAAAGAAGAAAGACCTAAAATTGAAGACTTAACTGCACACCTGGAGGAATAGGAAAACAACAACAAACTAACACCAAAGGAAGTAGAAAGAAGGAAATAACAAAGATTAGAGCAGAACTAAATGAAATAGAGAATAAGAAAGCACTAGAAAAAAATATACAAAACCAAAAGCTGTTTCTTCGAGAAGATCAATAAAATTGAAAAACTGTTAGCCAAACTAACAAAGGAAAAGAGAAAGCAGATGCATATACACAAAATAAGGAATGAGGAAAGGGATATCAATACTGACCCCACAGAAAAAAAAAGGGTATCATAAGAGGATCCTTTGAAAAATTATATGCCAACAAGAATGATAATTTAGAGGAAATGGACAAATTTCTAGAGACTGACAAACAGCCTACATTGATGAAAGAAGAAATTGATGAACTCAACAGTGCAATTATAAGTAAAGAGATAGACTCAGTCATCAAAAACCTCCCAAATAAGAAGAGTCCAGGACCAGACTGCCTCACATGTGAATTCTACCAAACATTCCAGAAAGAGTTACCACCAATCCTGCTTAAGCTCTTCCAAAAAATAGAAGTAGAAGTAACATTGCCTAACTCATTCTCTGATGCCAACATTACCCTAATACCAAAGCCAAGCAAAGATTCCACAAGAAAGGAAAATTACAGACCAAGTTCTGTAATGAACCTAGATGTTAAAATCCTCAACAAAACACTTGCTAATCGCATTCCACAACATATCAAGTGAATTATACACCATGACCATGTGGGTTTCATCTCAGGTATGCAAGGATGGTTCAACATAAGAAAATCAATCAATGTAATACACCACATAAACAGATTGAAAGAAAAAAATCAAATGATCATCTCTATAGATGGAGAATAAGCATTAGACAAAAGACAGCACCCTTTCCTGATAAAAACACTGCAAAGATAGGAATAGAAAGAAACTTTCTGAACATGATAAAGGGTTTATACAAAAAACCCACAATTAACATCATATTCAACTTTGAAATCCTAAAATCTTTCCCTCTAAGACTGGGAAAAAGACAAGGATGCCCACTATCACCACTCCTATTTAACATTTTGTTAGAAATACTTGCTCAAAACTGAGGCAAGAAAAAGATATAAAAGTCTTCCAAATTGGAAAGTAAGAGTAAAAATTTCACTATTTGCAGATGACATTATCCTATGCATAGAAATCCCTGAGAAAACTATTGCAAAGCTTCTACAACTTATAGAGGAGTTCAGTAAAGTCCCAGGCTATATGATCAATGCTCAAAAATCAGTAGCATTTCTGTACACCAAAAACAAGCACTCTGAGGAGGAAATCAAGAAAAATATACCATTTATAATAGTAACTAAAAGTATCAAATACCTAGGAATAAATTTAGCTAAAGATGTAAAGGACTTATATACAGAAACCTACAGAACACTGTTAAGGGAAATCAAAGAAGACTTAAATTAATGAAAGAATATTCCCTGTTCATGGATAGGAAGACTAAACATCATCAAGATGTCTATCCTACCCAAACTAATCTACAGATTTAATGCAATCCCAAGAAAAATCAACACAGCATTTTTAATGAATTGGAAAAACTAACCACAAAATTTATTTGGAAGAATAAGACGCCCCAAATCACCAAATACATATTGAAAAAGAAAAATGAAGTTGGAGGTATCACACTACCTGACTTTAAAACATACTAGAAAGCTTCAGTGGTCAAAACTGCATGGTATTGGTATAAGGATACACATACTAACCAATGGAACTGAACTGAGAGTTCTGATATAGATATTCTCATATACAGACATCTGATATTTGACAAGGCCACCAAGCCCACTCAGTTGGGAGAGAATTACCTCTTCAACAAAAGGTGCTTGTAGAACTGGATATCCATATCCAAAAGAATGAGAGAGGAACACCATCTCACACCTTTTACAAAAATCAACTCAAGGTGGATCAAAGATCTAAATATAAGAGCCAAGACCATAAAGACCTTGGAAGATAATGTAGGAAAGCATCTACTGGATCTTGCAATAGGAAATGGTTTCATGAACTTCACAACCAAAGGACGAGCCACAAAAGAAAAAATAGATAAATGGGATCTCCTCAAAATTAAAAACCTCTGCACCTCAAAGGATGTTATCAAGAAAGTAAAAAGGCAGCCCACCCAATGGGAGAAATATTTGGCAACCATATATCTGTATGAGCCTAATATCCTGCATATATAAGGAAATGCTTCACCTCAAACATAAGACAAACAACCCATTTAAAAATGGGCAAGTGACCTGAAACAACACTTCTCCAAGGAAGAAATACAAATTGCTAAAAAGCACATGAAAAGATGCTCGACATCGCTAGCTATTAGGGAACTGCAAATCAAAGCTACAATGAGATACCATCTTACAACCATTAGAATGGCAGCTATTAAAAAAACAGCAGACTATATGTGTTGGAGAGGATGTGGAGGAATGGGAAATTTATCCACTGCTGGTGGGAATGTAGAATGGTCCAGCCACTATGGACAACAGTTTGGCAGTTCCTCAAAAAACTAACTATAGAAATTCCATATGATCCAGTGATTCCACTGCTGGGTTTATATCCTGAAGAATTGAAAGCAAAGACACGAACAGATATATGCACACTAATGTTCACAGTGACATTTTTTACTGTTGCCAAAGTTGGAATCAACCCAGGTGCCCATCAACAGATGAATGGATAAACAAAATGTGGTACATACATACAATGGAATATTACTCAGCTGTAAGAAGGAATACAGTGCTAACACACAGGATAATATGGATGAATCTTGAGGACCCTATGTTGAGTGAAGGTAGTCAGGCATTTAAAGACAAATATTACATGACCTCACTGATATGAATTAAGCAAATCAAGCAGAATTAGAGAGCTATTGTCTGTAAGATAGGTTTATAAGAAATAGAAAGAGAAGAGAAGTTTGTGACCGTCACCCATACTGACGAATTCTATAGTAAAGTGATAGAGTGTAGTTGCATACTGAAGGGATAGGACAGTAGACTAGTGATATTATTGGGTTGGGTGGTGCATGGTTGACAGGTGGGTAGATTAGGAAGATTGGGTTAGAAGGTCCAGGATACTGGGGGAGAGGTTTGGGAGAGGAAGCAAGTGAACACTGGGGATTTGTGTGTATGAGGTTGAAAGTACAGAGGGGGCAATGCTCTTATGGCAATAGGACAAGGAAGGGTCACTGGTTTAAGGTATTGATTGGGGGGTATTCGGGACAGGGCACATCTGGAGCAGGCTTCTAGGAATTGTGTGAGTGTTCATTCTGTCATAATGTGTTGTATCAGTGGGTGGATACCAACATAATGAGCAGGAAGTAGTTGGATTCCCATCATTGGGAGGATTGATTTGTTCAGCAATAGACAGGTGGGAGTTTCTCAAGAGCAAGGGTGGTTCCTAATAGAGGAGGAGAAACCAATGTGTCAAGGCCTTTTGTTGCAAGTAACTATGAATCTTGTCATACAACGAGTCAAGCCAGGGGGTCATCATGGGCCCCAGGGGAATGGGGTAGGTGGAATAGAATAGATCAAACAGGGGGTATTTAGTGGTCAGTGGAAATGTTCTTCATTACCATACAATGAAGGACACAGGACATGGTAAATATTATCAAAATTTATAAAAGTGTACCATCTAAAATATAAACTATACTGTAAATCATTGACAATGTTTAGTAGCTATGTTTCACTATTTGTATATCAGTTATAACAATGTTGCCATCCACATATAAAAAGGTATTAATATGGGGGGGAAAGGGGGAAGATGTTGGGTATATGAGAATCTCCTGTACTCTGTGAGTGGCTTTGTTGTGACCTAAACCTTCTTTGAAAACAAAATGAAAAATAGTGAGACACTGGTGAATGAGAAGGGGAAGGTGCCACGATACAGACTGGACACCAGATATTGTAGTGATGAAAGGCAAAAGGTCAAAAAAAATTTTTTTTTATACTTTTCATTTTTTAAATATCCCAATATTTTAATTTTTTTAGTTTTTTTAAATTTTTATATATTTTATCTCTTACATTTAAACTTATCATTATTATTTCATTTTCCTATTAATTGTATTCAGCTATTGTAATGGCTTCATCTTTGAAGAAACTTTGGATCACAGAAGTGTTACAACTTGGGTGGGGGAGGAATGTCAGGGAGGGGAATGCATGGGAGGAAGTTCATCTAAGCATAAATATAAGGTATATAAAAATGTTCAAATGTACATGGGGTATTGTCATAGTGGGTGGAGAATCACTCAATAAATAAGAGAATACTGAATTCCCATCCTGGAGAGCTCTGACACATTCTCTAAGGGAGCAGCAACAGTCCTCCAAGTGCAGGGGCAATGACTGGTGAAGGAGGATGAACCACTGATAGGCCATTGATATTGATTACTAGCCTTATGAGTCTTTGCTCTTGAAATTGAAACAGCCTATTATTATGGGGTGCCTAAGGGTTGCCTCCTGAAAGCCTCCTTATTGCTCAAATGTGGCCTCTCTCCAAGCCAAACTCAGCATATAAATGCATTACATTCCTCCTAGCATCAGACATGACTCCCGGGGATGAGCCTTCCTGGCACTGAGGGATTGCTGCCAAACGCCAACTGGCAATGCAACTGGAAAAAGACCTTGCAATAAAGGGTGAAAAAGTAAGGACAAATGAGTTTATATGGCTAAGAGACTTCAAAATGAGCCGGGAGGTCATCTCAGAGGTAATGCTTACGTACATCTCAGGAGGATCTCATAGAATTCCAAAGTGGATATCACCCCAAATGGTGGGGCTCCTGAGGACAGTAGAAACACCCAGGTCCTTTGTCAGGGTGGATAGCTCCAGAGTTTGCTGCCTTGCCAGTGGGCCCTACTTTGGAGTTTGTGCTTCTGAGAGTGACAGAGTTGGACTCAACTATGTCTTCCCTGCACATGGCTCATCTGTCTCTTCCATTCAAACCTATACTTGGTGCTGGAGTTTGTAGGTGTACATCCAGAGACTTGAGTCTTTGGGCTGTCCATGTGCCAGCTGGCCCAAAACTTCAGTGGAGCAGCAACTCCTACTCTACAATTCATTGGACTCACTCAAGACAACTGGTGGGGAGATGATGATGGACAACGGCCATCCCAGGGAATGGAGAGAGTCTGCAGCTGTGGGCAGGATAATCCCATCCATCTTCCCCCTGGGATATAAACCCCCTCTCAATTGGAGGTAAAGTGGACATCACCATCCCATATTCCTCAGGATGGGGGAAAGTGCTATGGACTGTAGTGGACTTACTGGCATTCTACTATAGACATATTGTGACTCAAGCAATGGAAGAAATTACAACATTGATGTGGAGCCAGTGGCCACTGGAGGCTCTGGGGGCAGGGAGAGGGAAAAGCAGTTGTAATACAGGGACTTTTTCGGGACTTGGGAATTGGCCTGAGTGACATTGCGATGACAGATATAGGCCATTATATATCATCATATAACATGCAGAACTGTGTGGGATAGAGTTTGTGGTCTACAATGTAAACTACGGTCCATGCTTAGTGGCAGAACCCCAGGATGTCTTTACCAATTGCAGTTAATGTGCCATACTAGGGAAGGATGTTTATGTGGGAGGTTGTGGGAAGTGTGGGAGGTGGGGCATATGGGAATACATATTTTTTGTAACATTTATGTAATCTTAGTATCTTTTAAAAATATAAAAAAAATTAATAAAACAACAAACTATTGTATAGCTGTACAATAGAAGTTGCTCAGCAATATGAAGGATTGAACTACTGATACATGCTAAAATATATATGAATCTCAACTGTGCAAAGTGAATGAAGAGAAACCAAAAAAATTACATTCTGTGCAATTCCATTTTTATAAAATTCTGGAAAATGCAAACTAAGTGAATCAGTGGTTTCCTGGGGATGGGATAGTGACAGGAAAGGAATGGGAAGGAGGGATTACAATGAGACACAAGGACACTTTTGGGGTTGATGTATATCTTCTTTATCTTGATTATGATGATGATTTCACAGGTGTATGCATATACAAAACTTATCAAATTGTATACTTCTAAGAGGCATTTAGTGGTATATCATTGTGGTTCTAATTTGCATTTCCTTCATGACTATCGAGGGGTTGCAATCAGTATAGACTTGGACCCCTGAGAAAAATCTAGGCTGGGCAGAGAATTTGGGGAGCCATTGTGTAAGAGATGGTTGAACCTGTGAATTCGAGTTCCTCATTCAGGTAGAACGTGAGGCATGGGAAAAGAAGAAGCCTCAAATGAATAGCCAAAAACATAAGGTTGTTCTTTGATGAGGAATTCAAGGCCTTATTGATATCAAGAATCAGCCATGGCTACAGACTAAGAAGAGCTGACTGAGGGCAAACCTACTTTCTGAGCCTTGGTTCAACCATATCTAAAAGACATCTGCATCTAACTAGCAGAAAGCCCCCAAACATATTTTGAGGTTTTGCGGGCTTATCATTGACTTTGGGGAAGTAACAGGCTGGAAAGACCAATGATGGTTCTCATGTCTATTGCCTGATTCCAGAGAATTCTTGCAATAGAGTCTCTGAGGATAAGAATTCTCTTCACAAAATGGCCAGGAGGTGTGCACAGACCTTGTATCATGGGCCCACTGCTGGAAATGTAGAGGCTGATAGCCTTCTGAGAACAAGAACATACCCTTCTTGGCTGTGGCACCAAATGCAATTCTACAGGACCATTTGTTACTGAAAGTGCCCACAAAGTCCGGAAGCCTGTGGACAAGTGAAATAGTTTGTGAGACCAGAAGAGAGCTCAGAGACATTCACACAATTCGTCTCCAAAGTAGCCAACCATCTCTGCAGAGGGGTTATTGTGTGTTGAACATTTTGGATCATCTGACTTTGATGCCTTCTCTGCCAAGTCTGGCACTAGGCATGGGTTCAGGGTACCAAAGAGAGGAAGGCAAAATGCTTGTTCTCAATGAGTTCTAAGTCTAGGAGTGGCACAGGCAATGACATAAGGTAAAGATGAAATAAGGCAAATGGAATGAGTTCCATCTATGGAAGGCAAAGGCAGTATGCCTTGAGAACCCAGAGCAAGGAGTTATGTCCTAGACAGGTTTGGGGTAGCCTGCTCTGCACTCAGATACTATCTCTGAAAATTGTTCTTCCAATGTCCCTGATGAAGATCAGGGTATGTGTGGCTCTCTTGGTCACCCCTTCCTGGTTCCAGTTGATTGGCCCACCTGACTTGGGAATGTCCAATCACATACTTGTTCTCCTATTTTGGATTTGTGTCCAGAGGATGTGAGCCAGTTCAAAAGTTCTGTTCTGGAAATTCATGCCAAACTGGTATCAGAGTCAGTGCTAGAAGCCAGGTAAGTTCAGAGGGTAACAGAGATCCTATATCAGATAGTATGTTCCATTTAAGGAAAAATGTTAGGGCTAGAGAGAGAAAGAGATAAGAAAAGAAAAAGGATAATAGTAATAATAATATCAAAAGTTAGAAGAAGAACCATATAAGACCTAGGAATTTGAATATTTAACTCATGTAAGCAGTGTAGAGTAATAGGAATAAAAAAGTTGAATACCTACAATGAAAGGGGAAACCAAATATAGAAAAATATATAGAATGAATTAAAAGGCCAGAATGATGAGGAGAGAGGGAAAAGAGAAAAGAAAGGACAAGAAGAAAAAAAAGTTAATAAAAGAAAGAAAACAGAACAGATGAGATAGGAATAAAAAGCAGAATAATCAAGGACTAAACAAAAAGAGGTGCTATGTAAGAACAACGGTGGAATGCAGAAGATAGATCAAAAGATGAAGGAAAGAAAAGAGATAGCATTGGTAGACAAAATCGTTTTACACAGAAAAGGGGAAATGAAGGAAGAAGAAGCACAGCAAAAAGAAACAAGCCAGTAGCACCTAATTTAAAAAAGGGGAGTGGGGGGAGAAAGGGGAAAGAAAAAAAAAGAAAACAAACAAAAACAAGAAAACACACAAGTAGTCAAAAACTAAGGAAGAACAGTGTTCTCACTTAGGCTCCTGAGGAGTTTCTCAGGCTGCCGGTGTTCATCACTCTCTTACTCTGCAGCCTTCTCTCTGCAGGTTTTGAAGCGGGTTTTAGTGAGTAAACTAAGTTAAAATTTTTAAAAAGTAACCTCTTTTTAGGAAAAATATGGGACCCAAGAGAAGTTAATACCAAAAATAATGTCTATATTTTCCCTGTCCAAAAGTATCAGCTGGATGATTCATATCCTGGTGGATCACTACTCCAAGAGGAGCCAGGAATCGAACTAGGGACGTCCTATATTCAAAGCAGAATCTCCCCCACTAAGCTAAACTTTCTCATTTGGTCAGTTAGCTCTTCAGAAAGCTATCAAGTCACTTTCTCCTGGGCAGGCTTGACTCTTTGCAGTTGGATAGATTCCTGCTGATTAGGAGCCTCTCTGTCCCTGCCTCTTTCTATTTTTATTGCTTTCTCTCCCAGGGCAGCAGGACCAAAAGCCTGTGTGAGTGGATCCCTCCTCCCCTCTCCTGGTCAGATTTAGTTCCCTTTTGAAATTCAAATGGAACACTGGTGGCTGAATTCACCACAGAAAAAATGACTCTTCACCCTACTACAGACTACCCCCTCCTCCCAGGTTACCCTAAATAGGCTCTTTGAAGCTTATTAAGCACTTCCTACTGCTCCCTTTCCTTAGAGGAGTTGAGACTTTGATAGTTTTCAGCATGGGACTAGTCAATTGCCTGACTCTGCCCTCTTCAATGTCAAGTTTCTCTCTCCCAGGGCAGTTTGGTAAATCAGGCAGCCTCAGCAAATTTGCCACTCCCCTTTTCCTGGTGCCACCTTGACCCAGCTGGTATGCTCCCCAAAGCTCAAAAGGGGTCCAGGCAACCAAACAAACAGAAAGGAAACCCCTTTCTACCTTTCACTGGAATGCTCCCCCTCTTGGAGAATGCTCCCTCCTGCTGGGTGGCCAGCAGGAATTGGGGCTCTGTGCTGCCAGTGGATTTGCCTTGGGGGTGGGGCTTGGCCATCCCACAGTTTCCAGCCTTAGGGGGAAGAAATTCAGGGTTTTACCTTGAGCAATTTATCTCTTTGGCCAGCTCTCTCCAGATTGATGCCCTGAAGCACCCTGTTCTGCAGGCTCCCCAAAAAGCTAACTTGGGCAGGATCTTACCCTCACTCAGCCATTTTTTTGTGAGAGAGATAGTGCGTGCACATTTAAACCAATGCCATCTTGCCAGTTCCTCTATATATTATGGAGAATTTTTCACTGAATTGGAAAAACTAACTATGAAATTTACTAAGAAAGGCAAGAGGCCCTGGATAGCCAAAGACATATTGAAAAAGAAAAATGAAATTGGAGGTATCACACTACCTGACTTCAAAACATACTTCAAAGATACAGTGTTAAAACTGCATGGTATTGGCACAAGGATTGACATACTGGCCAATGCACCCAAATTGAGAGTTCTGATATACATCCTTGAATATACAGTCATCTGATATTTGACCAGGCCACCAAGCCCACTCAACAGGGGGAGAATAGCCTCTTTAACAACAGGTGCTTGGAGAACTGGATATCCATATCCAAAAGAATGAGAAAGGAACACCATCTCACATTTTATAGAAAAACTAACTCAAAATGGATCAAAGATATATATATATATATATAAAAGCCAAGACCATAAAGACCTTGGAAGATAATGTAGGGAAGCATCTACAAGATCTTGTATTAAGAAATGGTTTTATGAACTTCACACCCAATGCATGTGCAGTGAAAGAAAAAATAGATAAATGGGACCTCCTCAAAATTAAAAGCTTTGCACCTCAAAGGATTTTTTCAAGAAAGTGAAAACACAGCCTACCCAATGGGAGAAAATATTCAATAACCATATATTTTATAGGGACCTAATATCCAGCATATATAAAGAAATCCTACACCTTGAAAATAAAAAGACAAACAACTCATTTAAAAAATGGGCAAGTGATTTAAACAGACACTTCTCCAAAGAACAAATACAATGGCTAAAAGGAACATGAAAAGATGCTCAACATCCCTAGCCATTAGGGAAATGCAAATCAAAACTACAATGAGATATCATCTTACACCCATTAGACTGGCAGCTATTGAAAAAACAGAGGACTACAAGTGTTGGAGAGGATATGGAGGAAAAGGAACCCTCACCCACTGTTGGTGGGATTGTAGAATGGTGCAGGCATTATGGAGGACAGTTTGGCGGTTCCTCAAACAACTAACTATAGATCTGCCATATGATCCAGCAATTCCATTGCTGGGTATATACCCAGAAGCATTGAAAGCAAGGACACAAACAGATATATGTACACCAATGTTCATAGCAGCATTATTCACTATTGCCAAAAGGTGGAAGCAACCCAAATGCTCATCAACAGATGAATGGATAAACAAAATGTGGTACACACATATATTGGAATATTACTCAGCTGTAAGAAGGAATACAGTACTAACACAAGGCACAAGGGATAACATAGATGAATCTTGAGGACCTTATGTTGAGTGAAGCAAGCCAGGCAGTGAAGGACAAACATCGCATGACCTCACTAATATAAATTAGGCAAATTGAGCATACTCTCAGAGTTAGAGTCTGGAAGATAGGTTTACAGGAAATAGGGAGAAGAAGGTTGTGAGCCAACACTCATATGGTGAAATCTATGATAGGGTGGAAATATGTAGTTGTGCAGTGAAGGGACATGGCACGGGTGTAGTGATACTATTGGCTTGGGTGGTGCAGGTGTGACAAGGGGGTAGTCCATTGAACTGGGAAGAGGGTTGGGGAAGGAAGCAGATGAACACTGGGGATTGGCAGGATGTGGTTGAAACTACAATGTTGGGAATGCTCTTATGACAATATGACAAGGAAGGGTTACTGGTTTAGGGTGTTTAATGGGGGGGGCATTTGGGACAGGGCACACCTGGGACAGAGTTCTAGTGAGTATGCAAGTGATCATTTTGTCATAGTGTGTTGTATCAGTGGGTAAAGACCTACATAATGAGCAAGAATGTGTTGGACTCCCATCCTCGGCAGGCCCACTATGTTCTCAAACAGAACAGCAGGTATCTCTTGAGAGCATGGGTGTTGTCTAAAAGGGAAGGACAGACCAGTATGTCAAACCCTTAGTGTTATTGCAACTAACTATGAATCTTGTCCTTCAAAGAGTGAAGCCTGGTGGTCACTGTGGTCCCCAGGGGAAAGGGAGTGAGGAATAAAATAAAAGGAACAGGGGGCATTTTTGGAGCAATGGAAGTGTTCTACGTGAACTGGCAATGATGTATACTGGCCATGTTAAATTTCATCAAAAATTTAGAAAAGTGTATTGTCCAAAATTTAAACCATACTGTAAACCATGGACCATTGTTAATAATTATATTTCAATATTTGTACATCAGTTGTAACAAACGTATCATCCACATATAAAAAGGTTATTAATATGAGAGGAGGAAAAGGGGGAAGATGTTGGGTATATGAGAGTCCCCTTTATTCTGTACATGACTTTCCTGTTACCTAAAACTGCTTTGAGGACAAAATGAAAAAAATGTAAGATACTGGGGAAATAAATGGAAGAAAATAATGTCACTATATATGCAGGACAACAGATCTTACTGTGATGAAAGGCAAAATTTCAAAAAAATTAATATTTTTTCATTCACTTCTAATATCCCAAGTTTTAAATTTTATTTTATTTTTATTTTTTAAAAATATTTCTGTATTTTATATCTTATGTTTAAAACTATCATTATTTCATTTTCTTATTAATTGTATTCAGCTATTTTATTGGCTTCATTTTTGAAAAAGTTTTGGATCACAGTAGGTTTACAACTGTGGCAGGGGAGGATCATTAATGTGGGGTGTCAGTGAGGGGGACAAATGGGAGGAAACTCACCTGGGCATACATATAAGACTTAGAAATGTGTTCAAATGTTTGTGGGGCATTTTCACAGTGTGTGGAGATTCACACAACCAAGGAATGTCAAATTCCCATCCTAGGGAGCTCTGCCACATTCTCTAATGGAACAGCAAGAATCCCCCAAGTACAGGGGCAATGACTAGTGAAGGAGGATGGTCCATTGATGGGCTCTTCATATTGATGACTATGCTTATGAGACATTGCTCTTAAAATTGAAACTTATCTTAATGTTGTAGGGTGCCTAAGAGTTACCTACTGGAAACTTCCCTTTTGCTCAAATGTGGCCTCTCCTTAAGCTGAACTCAGCATATAAACATAGTATCTTCCTTCCAGTGTGGGACATGACTCCCAAGGTTGAGCCCCCTGGCACCGAGGGATTGCTACCAAGTACCAATAAGCAATGGAATTTGAAAAAAGAGACCTTGACCAAAAGGGGGGAAAGGTAAAGACAAATGAGTTTATATGTCTAAGAGATTTCAAAGTGAGTTGGAAGTTCATTCCGGAGGTAACACTTACACACATCTTAAAAGGATTTCATTGACAGCCAGTAGATACCACCCCACATAGAGGGGCTCCTGAGGGCTATGGAGACATCCAGACACTATAGTCAGGGCAGATAGCTCAGGAGTTTGGTGCCATGCCAGTGGGCCCTACTTTGGGATTTGTGCTCACCTGTGTGACAGAGTTGGACTCAGCTGTTGTTCCCCTACAGACAGCTCTTCTGTCCTTCTATTTGAACCTCTAATTAGTACTAGAGTTGGTATGTGTACATCCAAGAGACTTAAGTCTTTGGGCTCTCCATGTGCCAGCTGGGCCTGGAATTTCAATGGAGCTGCAACACATACTCTCCAGTTCATTGGACTCACCCAGGAAAACTAACAAGGAGGAGATGATGGACAAACAACATACCAACATACCAAGACACTGAGAGTGTCTACAATGATAAGCAAGAGAGTCCCATTCATTGGCCATATGGGATCAAAGAGCCCCCTCATTTAAAGGTGGAGTGGGCATCTATTCTACTATAGACTTAATGTGATTCTAGCAATGGAAGAAAGATCATTGATGTGGAGGCAGCAGTCACTGGAGTTTCTGGGGGTAGGGAGAGGGAAAAACAGGTGTAATATGGGGGCATTTTTGGGACTTGGGAACTTGTCCTGAATGGCATTACAACAACAGATACAGCTTATTATATATCCTGTCATAACCGACAGAGTTGAGTGGGAGTGAGTGTAAACTACAATGTAAACTATAATCCATGCTTAGTGGCAATGCTTCAAAATGTGTTTATCAATTGCAATGAATGTAGTACACTAATGAAAGATGTTGCCATTGTGGGAAAATGTGGGATGTCTGGGCAGTGGGGCATATGGGAATCCCCTATATGTTCTATGTATCATTTATATACTCTAAGTATCTTTTAAAAAGGAAATAAAAGTACAAAAAAATGAAAAAAGAATTAAAAATGTTAAAACACAAGTCTTATCTAGTTGCTGTGAAACCAATATCATGGTTTGTTTCAAATCCTGAATGAAACACATATCATTCATTTCTATGTTCTTGTATTTACTTGAAAAATGCTTTAAAAAACAAGTTTCTGTAGTGTGCGGTGAACCAATACCTTGCTTAGTTTCAAAAACTGAGTGAAATACATGTCCTTCTCTTCTATGTGCAGATATTCACTTACAATGTTAAAACCAAAGTTTCATCTAGTTACCTGCACAATCAGTTTCTTCCTTAGTTTCAAAAACTGAGAGAAATGCAAGTTTCAAAAATTGAGTGAAATACAAGCTTAATTCACTTTTATGTAATTTTATTGATGAGAACAATGTTCAATATGAATTTCAACTAGTGAGCTGGGAACAGCATTTTTCTTAGTTTTGAAAACTGAGTGGAATATATGTCATTCACTTCTACATAGTTGGATTAACATGAGACGAATGTTAAAAGTCAAGGTTCATCTAGTGATCTGTGAAGACAGTATTTTGCTTAGTTTCAAAAAATGAGGAAACTACAGGATTCATTCACTTCTACATGCTTATCTGAACTTACAAATAAACTTAAATCACAAGTTTCCTGAAGTGAGCTTCAGAAACACTATCTTGCTTAGTTAAGTGATTGAAATGCATGCTTCATTCACTTCTGTGTCCTTATCTTCACTTACAATGTTAAAACACAAGTTTCATCTTGTTTCCTACAAAACCAGTGCATTGCTCTGTTTAGAAAACTGAGTGTAATACAAGCTTCATTCACTTTTATGTGCTTATCTTCACTTACAATGTTAAAATACAAGGTTCATCTAGGGAGCTGCTAAACCAGTATTATTCTTTTTTTAAATATTTATTTATTTCTCCCCCCTCATTTTTTTGCACTCTCTGTCTGCTCTCTATTCACCTTCTTTTCAGGAGGCACTGGGAACTGAACCCAGAATCTCCCATGTGGGAGGACTTGCTCAATCACTGGAGCCACCTCTGCTCCCAGCTTCTGTCTTTCATTGTATTTCCTCACTGTGTCTCTTTCTTGCATCATCTCGCTTCATCATTTTGTAGTGTCAGCTCAAGATGACATGCCAGCCTGTCATGTCAGTTCACTGTCTTGCTCTTCTTCTTTAGGAGGCACCAGGAACCAAACCTGTGACCTCCCATGTGGTAGGCAGACTCCCAGCTGCTTGAGCCACATCTGCTTCCCTAAACCAGTATCATTTTTAGTTTCAAAAACTGATTGACAAACATGCTTCATTCATTTGTATATGCTTATCCTCACTTAGAATGTTAAACACAAGTTTCATCTAGTGAACTGCAAAAAAGTATCTTTCTTAGTTTCAAAAATTCAGTGAATAATATGCTTCATTGAGTTATATGTACTTGTATGTACTTGAAAACAATGTTAAAACACAATTTAATCTATTGAACTGTGAAACCAGTATTTTACTTTTGAAAACTTCATGAAAATACGTGCTTCATTCACTTTCATGTTATGATCTTCACTTACAATGATAAATCTCATAATTCATCTGGTGAGCACCAAAGACAGTATCTTGCTTAGATTTAAAAAATTCAATAATAAATATACTTCATTCACATATATATATTTGTATGTAGTTGAAAAAAATGTTAAAATACAATTTCATCTGTAGAGCTGTGAAACAAGTATTTTCCTTAATTTTAAAACTTCACGAAATACATGCTTCATTCACTTTCATGTGATTATCTTCACTTACAATGTGAAACTGATATGCCTAGTCTCAAAAACTGAGTAAAATTCATCCTTCATTCACTTCTAAATACTTGTATTAACTTGAAAGCTATGTGGAAACACAAGTTTCATTTAGTGAGCTGTGAAACCAGTATCTTCCTTAGTTTCAAAGTCTGCTTGAATTGCATGCTTCATTCACTTATAGATGCTTATCTTCACTTACAAATAATGTAATGTCAAACTGCAATTTCATATAATGAGCTGCAAATCCAGTTACTTGCCTAGTTTTGAAAAATTAATGAGTGGTATTCTTCATTCACTTCTCTGTTTAAATTCACTTAAAAACATTGTTGAAACATATGATTCATCTAATGTGCTGTGAAACCAGTATTGTGCTTAGTCTTAAAAACTGAGAAAAATTCATGCTTCATTCACTTCTAAGTACTTGTATTACATGAAAACAGTGTGAAAACACAAATTTCATCTAGTGAGCTGTGAAATCAGTGTCTTGCTTACTTTCAGAAACTGAGTGAAAGACATGCTTCATTCATTTCTATGTTCATATCTTCCCTTGCAAACAATGTTAAAACACAAGTTTCATCTAGTGAACTTTTCTTAACCAGTATCTTGCTTAATTTAAAACAACTGAGTGAATTACATGCTTCATAAACTCCTGTGTGCTTATCTTCAGTTACAAACCATATTATAAGCAAGTATAATCAAGTGGGTTGTGAAATCAGTATCTTCCTAAGTTTCCACAACAGAGGGAAATACATGCTTTATTCACTTCTACATGCTTATCTTCATTTACAAAAAAAATGTTAAATCACAAGTTTCATCTCATGAGCTGTGAAGACATTAAATTGCCTGGTTACAAAAACTGAGTCAATTTCTTGCTTCATTTAATTCTATGTGTTTATCTTCACTTAAAGTGTTTAATGCAAGTTTAATCTAGTGACCTGAAAAGTTTATGAAAACTTTGTGAATTATGTGCTTCATTCCCTTCTATGTACTTACATTATCTCGAAAACAATGTTAAAACAGAAAGTTCCTCTAGTGAGTTGTGAAAACAGTAATTGGTTTAGAAATCTGAGTGCATTACATGTATCATTCACTTCCTTTGTGCCTATTTCATTGAGAATGTTAAAGCACAAGTTTCAGCTAGGTAGCTGTAAAACTGGTATACTTCTTAGGTTCAAAAACTGAGGAGATTACATGCTTCATTCACAAACAATTCTAAAACACAAGTTTCAACTATTGAGCTGCAGAAACATTATCTTGCTTAGATTTGAAAACAATGAATTACATGCTACATTCACTTCTACATACTTGTATTGTCTTGAAAAAAAAAATGCTAAGCACAAGTTTGAGAGCTGAGAAACCAGTATCTTGCCTAGTTTCAACAATCACCGAATTACGTGCTCATTCACTTCTATGTGATTATCTTCACATATAAACATGGATAAAATGGAAGTTTCATCTAGAGGACTGTGAAACCTGTCTCCTGCTTAGTTTCCAAAACTGAGTGAATTACATTCTTCATTAACTTCTATGTACCTGTATTGACTTAAGCAATGATTAAATACAAATTTCATCTAGTGAGATGCAATCCAATATTTTGCTTAGATTTAAAAACTTTGTAAATTACATGTTTCATTCAGTTCTAATTGCTTATCTTCATTTACAAATAATGTTAAAACACATGTTTATTCTAGTGATCTTGGAATAAACTAAGCAGTACTTTGCTTAGTTTCGAAAACTGAATTACATGGTTCATTCACTTCTATGTGCTTATCTTCACTTACAATGTTAAACCACAAGTTTCATTCAGTGAGATGCAAAACCAATACTTTGAGTAGTTTTGAAAATGTGTAAATGACATTATTTATTCACTTCAAAGTGCTTATCTTCACTTACAAGCAATGTAAAAACACATGATATATTTAATGAGCTGTGTAACTGGTATCATGCTTAGTCTTGAAAACTGAGTAAATTCATGCTTCATTCACTTCTAAGTACCTGTACAGACTGAAAAACAATGTGAAAACACAAGTTTCTTCTAGTAAGCTGCAAAACAAGTATCTTTCTTAGTTTCAAAAACGTGTGAATTACATGCTTTATTCTCTTGCTTGTACTTATCTTCACTTACAAACAATATTAAAACACAAGTTTTGGCTAGTCAGCTGTGAAACTGGTATCTTCCTTAATTTCAAAAACTGAGTGAATTACATGCTTCATTCATTTCTATGTACTTGTATTGACATGAAAGTATGTTAAAAGTGAAGTATCCACAAGGGAATTGCAAAACCACTATTTGCTTAGTTTAGAAATCTAAGTGCCTTACATGTTTCATTCACTTCTTGGTGCCTATCTTTATTTATTAATAGAATGTTAAAACATAAGCTTCATTCATGGAGATGTGAAACCAGTATACTGCTTAGTTTTGAAAACTGAGGGATTTAAAAGCTTCTTTCACTTTTATGTGCATATCTTATTTACTAACAATTTTAAAGGAGAAGAATGTTAAAACAGAAGTTACTTCTATTGAGCTGTAAAATGAGTATCTTGTGGATTTTTGAAAACTGAATGAATTACATGCTTCATCCACTTGTACGTGCTTTTCTATACATACAAACGATGTTATAACACAAGTTTTATCTACTGAGCTGTGAAACCAGCATCTTGCTTAGGTTCAAACACTGAGTGAATTACATGCTTCATTCACTTCTATTTTTATATCTTCACTTAGAGTGTTAAAACACAAGTTTCATCTATTGTGTTATGAAATGAGTATCTTTTTAGTATCATAAACTGAGTGAATTACATGCTTCATTCACGTCTATGTGCTTATATTCATTTACAAACAATGCTAAAATGCAAGTTATATCTAGGGATCCTTAAAAAAAACAGTATCTTCCTTAGTTTCAAAACTGAGTGAATTACACATTTCATTCACTTCTCTGTATTTGCACTGTTTTGAAAAAAAAAATTAAAATACAAGTTTCAGTTTGTGAGCTGCAAAAGCACTATCTTGCTTAGTTTCAAAAACTGACTTTAATATATGCTCATTCACTTCCATTTGCTTGTCTTCACTTATAAATACTGGTAAAACACAAGTTTCATCTAATGGCCTGTGATGCAAGTATCTGGCTTAGTTTCCAAAACTGAAAGAATTAAATATTTCTTTCTCTTCTATGTACTTCCACTCTCTTCAAAGAAATGCTTAAATACAAGTTTCATCTAGTGAGATGTGATCAGGTACATGCTTAGTTTTAAAAGTTGTGCAAATTACATGCTTCATTTCTATTGTTTATCTTCACATAAACACATTGTTAAAACACATATTTCACCTAGTGAGGTGCATAAGGAGTGTACCTTGCTAAGTTTCAAAAACTGAATGAACTACATGGTTCATTCACTTCTATGTGCTTATCTAAACTTGCACACAATGTTAAAACACAAATTTCATCTACTGAACTATGATATGAGTATCGTGCTTAATTTTGAGACCTGATTAAAATACATGCTTCATTTACATCTATGTACTTGCATTGACTTGAAAACAATGTTCAAACACTAGTATCAGTGAGTTACTGGTGAAATCAGTGTCTTGTTTAGTGACAAAAACTGTTTTACAAACTTCAGTCACTTCCACATGCTTATCAAAACTTTCAAAATATTACAACACAAGTGTACTCTAATGAGCTCTATAGCCTACCTTCAAATATTGAGTTATTTATATTCTTCATTATTTTTTATGTGCTTATATTCTCTGAAAAACAATGTTAAACATGTTTCATCTACTGACCTGTGAAACCAGTATCATGCTTACTTTCAAAAAAATGTATGAATTATTTGTCTCATCACTTCTATATGCTAAACTTCACTTAAAAAGCATGTTAAAACCAATTTTAACTAGTGAGCTGTGAAGTCAGTATATTCCATAGTTTCAAAAACTGAATGAATTGCATGTTTCACTCACTTCTTTGTGTTTATCTTCACTTACAATATTTTTTTTTCACTTACAATATTTAAACACAAGTTTCATCTCTAGAGCTGCGAAAGACATACCTTGCTTAGTTTCAAATACTGACTGAAATTCATGCTTTATTCTCTGCTATTAACTTGTATTTACTTGAAAACAATGTTAAAAGACAAGTTTTAGATTGTGAGCTGTGCAACCAGTAGTTTGCTTAGATTCAAAAACTGAGAGAATTACATGCTACTTTCACTTCTATGTGAAATTGCATATATGAAAAACATAGAGCTAGCATTGTACTCAATGGTGAAAGACTGAAAGCTTTCCCACTGAGATACTGATACTAATATCAGACAAAATAGATCAGGAAAAAGACAAGCATGTCCTCTGTTACCATTATCATTCAATATTTCACTAAAAGTTCTAGATAGAGCAATTAGGCTAAACAAAGAAATAAAAGGCACCCAAAAAGGAAAGGAAGAGGTAAAACTTTCACTATTCACTGTTGACATGATCCTATACCTAAAAAATCCTGAAAAATCCATAACAAAGCTACTAGAATTAATAATCAAATTCAGCCAAGTGGCAGATTACAAGTTTAACATGCAAAAATCAAAAGTGTTCCTATATACTACTGATATACAATCTGAGGAGCAAATCAGGAAAAATAATCCATTTATAATAGCAATTAAAACAATCAAATATTTAGGAATAAACTTAGCAAAGGATATAAAAGACCTGTATTCAGAAAACTACAAAACTTTGCTGAAAGAAACTGAAGAAAACTTAAATACTTGGTAGGACATTCCATTTCATGGATTGGAAGACTATTGTTAAGATGTCAATTCTACTTAAACTGATTTACATGTTTAACACAATCCAAATAAAAATCCCAAGAACATTTTTTGTGGAAACCAAAAAGCCAATACTCAAATTTATTTGCAAAGGTAAGGGGCCCCAAAAAGCAAAAAAATGTCTTAAAAAAGAAGAATGAAGTTGGAGGACTCCCAGGTCCTTACTTAAAAGCATATTACTTACTTAGCTACAGTGATAAAATCAGCATGGTACTGGCATGAGGACAGACAGATTGACCAATGAAACTGAATCAAGAACTCAGAAATTGACCCTAACATCCACAGTTAAGCGATTTTTGACAAGGTTTTTAAACCAACCCAGGTGGGCCAAAAACAGTCTATCCAACAAATTGTGCTAAGAGAACTGGATAGCCATATCCAAAAGAAAGAAATATGACCCCTATCTCACACCTTATTACAAAATAATAACTGAAAATGGATCAAGGATTTAAATATAAAAAGAACAACCACAAAACTCCTAAAAGAAAATTTAGGAAGACATCTTCAAGATCTTATGGCAGGTGGTAGTTTCTTAAAGCTTAAACCCAAGGAATGAGCAACAACAACAACAAAAAAATGGATAAATGGAACATTTTTGCTCCTCAAACAATTAATATTACATATCTGATAAGGTTGAATATACAGGATATATAAAGAGATCTTAAAACTCCACAGTAATAAATACAAACTACCCAATTAAAAAATAGGCAAAAGACTTGAAAAGGCAATTGTCCAAAGAAAAAATGCAAATGGAGAAAAAAACATGAAAATATGTTCAACATTATTAGCAATTAGGAAAATATAAATCAACACATCAATGAGATATCATTTCACACCTATTAGACTAGCTGCTACTTAAAAAGTCAGAAATCTGTAAATGTTGGAGAGGATGTGTAGAGATAGGAATGCTTACTCACTGTTGGTGGGAATGTAGAATGGTACAGCCACTGTGGATGATGTTTTGGTAGTTCCCAAGGAAGTTGAATATAGACTTGCCTGGGACCCAGCAATATGATTGCTAGGTATATACTTAGCAAAATAGGTAGATACACACAAATATTCATAGCAGTATTATTCATGATAGCCAAAAGTTGGAAACAACCCAGGTGTCCATCAACTGATGAATGGATAAACAAATTGTGCAGTATGCACACAATGGAATATATGCAGCAGTAAGAAGAAATGAAGTCGTGAAACATATGACAACATGGATGAACCTGGAGGACATTATGCTGAGTGAAGCAAGCCAGACACAAAAGGACAAATACTGTCTGAATGCCATATTATCAACTAAATATATTATGTGAAATATAAATATATTATGTGAAATATGAATATGGGTAGAATTGCATATATGACCAATTTTCTTTTAAGCTAAACAAATGCAATAGTACAAAATGTTAATATAAGACAAAAAAACACATTATGCTAAGTGAAGGAGACCAGACACAGAATACTACATATTGTTTGATTCCATTTAAATAAAAAGTAAATATAAATCAATTTATAAAAATGAAAGGAGATTAGTGGTTATGTAGGTCTGAGGAAGGAATGCTAAGGGATGTGGAGACTTTATTTTTGGAGTAGTGAAATTGTTCTAAAATTTTTGAGATGATGAATGTACAATATTGTGGTTATACTAAAAGCCATTGATCATACACTTTGGAGAGAATAGCCAGAAATACCAGCTATGTACAGTGGGGAAAGCCTAGAAAGGTTAAGAGGTAGGGGACTTTCTTGTTTGTTTTTTATTATTATTATTATTATTGAAATAATGAAAATGCTCTAGCAGTGATTGAAGTGATGAACACACAACCATGTGATTATAGCAAATACCATTGATTGTACACTTTGGATGAATTGTATGTTTATTAATATGTATCAATACAATTTATTTGTTAAAAAAACACAAGTCTCATCTAGGGAGCCATGAAACAGGTATACTGCTTAGTTTCACAAAGTAAATTAGTTACATGCTTCATTCACTTCAATGTGTTTATCTTCATTTACAAACAATTTTGAAACAAGTTTCATCTAGTGAGCTGTGAACCAGTATCTTGCTTAGTTTAGACAACTAAATGAATTACATCCTTCATTCACTTTATACAGTCATCTTCACTTACAAACCATGTTATAACCAAGTTTAATTTAGTCTGTTGTGAAGCCAGTATCTTCCTTATTTACAAAAGCTGAGTGAATTACGTGCTTCATTCACATCTACTTGCTAAGTACTACTCTTAAAATGTAAAACATAAGTTTCATCTAGTGAGCTGTGAAAGCATTATCTGGCTTAGTTTTTAAAAAAAAACCTGAGTGAATTTCATGACTCAATGACTTCTATATGCTTATCTTCACTTACAAACAATGTTAAAACACAAGTTCCTTCTAGTGAAATTTGAAACCAGTATTTTGCTTAGTTTCAAAAAGAGTGGATTACATGCTTCATTCACTTCTATGTACTTGTATTGACTTGAAAATGATGTTAAAAAGAAGTTTCCTCTAGTGATTGTGAACCAGTATTTGCTTAATTTACAAATCAGAGTGAATTACGTGCTTCTTTCACTTTTGGTGCTTATCTTCACTTACAGTGTTAAAACACAATTGTCATCTAGGGAGCTGTGAATACAGTATCCTGATTAGTTTTGAAAACTGAGGAAGCTATATACTTCATTCACTTTTATGTACAAATCATAACTTACACATAATGTTAAAACACCAGTTTCTTCTAGCGAGTTGTGAAACAAATATGATGCTTAATTTTGAAAACTGAATTATTTACATGGTTCTTTCACTTCTTTGTGCTTATCTTCACTTACAATGTTAAAACACAAGTTACATCTAGTCAGATGTGAAACCATTGTCTTGCTTAGTTTCAAAACTTGAGAGAATTACTTGCTTCATTCACTTCTAAGTACTTGTATTGACTTGAAAACAAGGTGAAAATACAAGTTACACCTAGAGTGCTGAGATATCATGGTTTGCTCAGTTTTGAAAACTGAGTGAAATACATGCTTCTTTCACTTCTCTATACTTTTGTTGAAACCAAGGTGAAAGCACAAGTTACACCTATTGTGCTTCAAAACCAGGATTTTTCTCTTTTCCAAACAGTGAAATATGTACTTCATTCACTTCCATGTATTTGTCTTGATTTGAAAACAACAAAAACACAAGTTTCATCTAGTGACCTGCAAAACCATATCTTGCTCATTTTTGAATACTGGGTAATTTACATGTTCCACATACTTGTATTGACTTAAATACAATGTCAAAAACAGAAGTTTCATCTAGTGAGTTGTGAAAACAGTATCTTGCTTAGTTTCAAAAACTGCATGAATTACAAGCTTCATTCATATCTATGTGCCTATCTTCATTTTCAAACAATGATAAAACACAGTGATCTTCTAGTGAGCTGCAAAACCAGGATCTTGCTTTGTTTCAAAAACTGAGTGTATTACATCATTCATTCAATTTTATGTGCCTATCTAAACTTATAAACAATGTTAAAACACAAGTTTCATTTATTGAGCTACAAAACTATTTTGGGTTTAGTTTTGAAAAGTGAGTGAATTGTGTGTGTCATTAGTTCTATATGCTTATCTTCACTTATAAGCAATGTTAAAACACAAGTTTCATCTAGTAAGCTATGAAACCAGTATCTTGCTTAGTTTCAAAAACTGGGTGAATTACATGCTTCATTCACTTCTATTTGCTTGTCTTCAATTACAATGTTGAAACATGCTTCATCTAAAGAACTGTGAAACCAATATCTTGCTTTGTTTCCAAAAATGAGTGAATTACATTACATTCACTATTATATGCTTATCAGCACTAATGACAATGTTAAAATACAAGTTTCACATCATGAGCTGCAAATCCAGTATCTTGCTTAGTTTTGAACCTGAGTGAATTATATGCTTCAATCCTTTCTATGTTTTTATTTCACTTACAATGTTAAAACAAAAGTTTCAGCTAGTCAGTTGGAAACCAGTATTTTTCTTAGTTTCAAAATTGAGTGAATTTCATGCTTCATTCACTTCTATGTAATTGTATTTACTAGAAAACAATGTTAAAACACAAAATTCATGTTGTGAACTATGAAACCAGTGTGGCTTGTTTTCTAAAACTGAGATAAGCAATCTTCTATGTGCTTATCTTCAGTTGGAAACTATTTTAAAACACAATTTTCATTAAGGGAGTTGTGCAACTAGAATCTTGCTTCATTTAAAAAACTGAGCCAACTAAATGCTTCATTCACATCAATGTGCTTACCTTTGCTTACAATGTTAGAACACAAATTTCATCTAGTAATCTGTGAAACCATTATCATTCTTAGTTTAGAAACTGAGTGAACTTCTTTGCTTCATTCACTTCAATGTACCTGCATTAATTTTAAAACAATGTTAAAACACAAGTTTCATGTAGTGAACTGCAACACCAGGATCTTGCTTAGTTTCAAAAAACGGAATGAATTACATGCTTCATTTAGGTTTAGGTACTTGAATAGA
>JAQZBX010010493.1:0-44270 GCA_029593785.1 Cabassous unicinctus | reverse complement strand
GAAGGAAGGAAGGAAGGAAAGTAGGTGGAAGGAAGGTAGGTGGAAGGAAGGAAGGAAGGAAGGAAGGAAGGAAGGAAGGAAGGAAGGAAAAAAGCCAGCCCAGGTCCAGATGGCTTCTCAGGTGAATTCTACCAATCATTCCAAGAAGAATTAATACCAATCCTGCTCAACTCTTCCAAAAAATTGAAGAGGAGGGAACACTAACTAACTCATTCTATGAAGCCAACATCACCCTAATACCAAGCCAGATAAAGATACTACAAGAAAAGAAAATCAGAGACAAATCTAAGGAAGATAGATGCAAAAATCTTCAACCATACTTGCAAATGAATCTGACAGCACATTAAAATAATTATACACCATGATCAAGTGGGTTTATACCAAGTATGTAAAGGTATATTAACAAAAGAAAATCAATTAATGTAATATACCAAATTAACAAAGGAGCAAAATCATATAATCTCAATTGACATAGCAAAGGTATTTGACAAACTCATCATCCTTTCTTGATAGAAACACTTCAAAAGATAAAAAATAGAAGTAAACTTCCTCAACATGATACAGGGCATATATATGAAGAAACCTCAGCCAACATCGTACTCAATGGTTAAAGGCTGAAACTTTCCCTCTAAGATCTGGAACAAGACAAAGATGCCTAATGCCACCACTTCAAGTACAATGTCAGGAAGTTCTAGCTAGAACAATTAGGCAAGAAAAAGAAATAAAAGGAATCCAATGGGAAAGTAAGAAGTAAAATTTTCACTATTCACTGAATATACCTAACAATCGACAATGAAACTACTAGAGCTAATAAACGAATTCAGCAAAGTGGCAGGATACAAGATCAGCATGCAAAAATCAGTAGTATTTCTATACACTAGAAATGAACTATTGAGGAGGAAATCAGTAAATTCATTCACAATAGCAACTAACAGAATCAAATATCTAGGAATAAATTTAACCATGGACATAACTGATCTGTACTCAGAAAACAAAGAAAAACCTTGCTAAAAGAAAATAAAGAAGAGCTAAATTAATGGAAGGACAGTCGTTCCTTGTTCATGGATTGGAAGACTAGATAGCATTAAGATGTCAATTCTACTCAAACTGATTTACAGATTCAACACAATCCCAATCAAAATTCCAACAGCTTACATGGAAGAAATGGAATACTCAATTACCAAATTTATTTGTAAGGGAAAAGGACCCTGAATAGCCAAAATATGTTTAAAAAACAAGAACAAATTTGGGGAATTCATACTTCTTGACTTTAATGCCTACTACAAAACCACAGAAGTTAAAAATGCATGGTATTGGGATAAAGATAGACCTATAGATCAATGGAATTGAATTGAGTATTCAGAAATAGACCTCTATGGTCAACTGATTTTTGAGAAGGCTACCAAGCCCACTCAATTGGTACAGAACAGTCTCTTCAATAAATGGCATTGGGAGAACTGGATATCCATATCCAAAGAATGAAAGAGGACCACTACCTCAAACCTTATACAAAAATTAACTCAAAAGGTATCAAAGAGCTATATATAAAAGCCAGGACCATAAAACTCCTAAAAGGAAATGTAGGAGAGCATCTTTAAGATCTTGTGGTAGAGGTGGTTTCTCAGACCTTACACTCAAAGCATGAGCAATGAAAGAAAAACTAGATAAATGAGACCTTCTCAAAATTAAATGCTTTTTCATGGGAAAAATATAATTAATGTAACCTATGGACTATAGTTAACAGCAATACTGTAATATTCTTGCATCAATGCCAAAGAAGTACTGTGTCAATTATATGGGAATATGGAAAAAAATATGCCAAATGTATGTTATCAACCATAGTTAGTGATAATAGTCTGACGGTATTATCTTATAATCTGTAACAAATGTTCCACAGTGGTGTGGCGTGTTGGTGAAGGGTTGTTGTATGGGAATTCTACACATGTGCATGATTGTTTTGTAAGTGCACAACTTCTGTAATAAAAATATATTTAAAAAATTAAATGCTTTTGTATTTCAAAGGACTTTGTGAAGATTGTTGTATTAGTCAGCCCAAGGGATGCTGATGAAAAATACTAGAAATCTGTTGGCTTTTATAAAGGGCATTTATTTGGAGTAAAAGCTTACAGTTACAAGGTCCTAAAGCCTCCAACCCAAGGCTGCATTCTCACCAAAGTCATTTGCCACGTGTTTGAAGCAAGATGGTGGGCGATCTCTGCCTGCTCCCTCAGGGCTTCCTATATCTATCAGTCATTACTATAGAACTTGTTACTTTCCGGGCTTTCTCAGCTGCTCAGCTGTGCAGCTGCTTTGTTCTCTTCAGCTGCAAAATATCAAGCAAATCGCTTATCTCTCCTCAGGGTCACAGATCAACCATTACAGAGCTCTCTCTCTTGTTTTCTGGAGTGAGTGAACATTTATATCAGCCCACCAAGGTGGTGGGGACTCAATGTGAGTCACACCCTACTGATGTGGTTGTATCAAAGTCCTAATCCTTTTTTTTTTTTTAATGCTCATAAGTCTTTTTTTTTATTTTTTAAAAAGATATTTAGATTACATAAATGTTACACAAAAAAATATAGGGATTCCCATATGCCCCACTCCCCACATCTCCCACACCCTCCCACACAAACAACATCCTTCATTAGTGTGGCACATTCATTGCAATTGATAAATGCATCCTCGGGCATTGCCACTGAGCATGGACCATAGTTCACATTGTAGTCTACAACTCTCTCCCACACAGTTTTGCATGTTATGGGATGATATAAAATGGCCTATATCTGTCATTGCAATGTCATTCAGGATGATTCCCAAGTCCGGAAAAAGCCCCTGTATTACAATTGTTTTTCCCTCTCCCTGCCCCCAGAGCCTCCAGTGGCCACTGGTTCCACATCAATGTTGTAATTTCTTCCATTCCATATCACAATATGTTGATAGTAGAATGCCAGTAAGTCCACTCTAGTACATAGTTCTTTCCCCATTCCTGAGGATTCTGGGATGGTGATATCCACTCCACCTCTAATTGAGAGGAAGCTTATATCCCATGGGGAAGATGGATGAGACTATCTTGCTTGCAGTTGCTGACTCTCTCTGTTCCTTGGGATGGTCATTGTCCATCATCATCTCCTTATTAGTTGTCCTGGGTGAGTCCAATGAGCTGTAGATAGGTGTTGCAACTCTGCTGAGGTTCCAGGCCCAGCTGGCACATGGACAGCCCAAAGACTCAAATCTCTTGGACATACACCTACAAACTCCAGCACCGAGCATAGATTTAAATAGAAGGGACAGATGAGCCATGTGTAGGGAAGACATAATTGAGACCAACTCTGTCACTCTCAGGAGCACAAACTCCAAAGTAAGGCCCACTGGTAAGGCACTAAACTCCAGAGCTATCTGCCCTGACCATAGGACCTGGGGGTCTCCAGAGTCCTCAGTAGCCCCACTATTTGGGGTAGTATACACTTTGGTGGTCTATGAGATCCTGCTGAGATGGGCATAAGCATTACCTCTGGGATGACCTCCCAACTTACTTTGAAGTCTCTTAGCCATATAAACTCATTTGTCTTTACATTTCTGACCTTTTATTTTAGATCTTTTTCTAGTTTCAATGCTAGTTTTGGTGCTTGGTATTAATCCCTTGATGCCAGGGAGGTTCATCCCTGGGAGTCATGTCTCTCACTGGGGGGGTAGGTAATGCAGTTATATCCTGAGTTTGGCTTAGAAACAGGCCATATTTGAGCAAAAGAGAGGCTTTCAGAAGGCAACTCTTAGGTACCCCACAACACTAGGCTAAGATTCAATTTCAAGAGCAAAGGCTCATAAGTATAGTTGTCAATATCAAGGGCGCATTAATGGATCATCCTCCTTTGCCAGTCACTGCCCTGCACTTGGTGGACTCTTGCTGCTCCATTAGAGAATGTGGCAGAACTCTCCAGGATGGGAATTCAATATTCTCTCAGTTATTGTGTGAGTCTCCACCTACTGTGACAATGCCCCGTGGACATTTGAACATATTTATTTACCTTATATGTATGCCCAGGTGAACTTCCTCCTATGTATCCCCCATCACTGACACCCCACACCAATGATCCTCCCCTGCCCCAGTTGTAACTCTTCTGTGATCCAAAGCTTCTTCAAAAATGAAGCCAATAAAATAACCAAATACAATTAATAGGAAAATGAAATAATAATGATAGGTTTAAATATAAGAAATAAAATACATAAAAATTTTTACAAACTAAAAGGAAAATAAAATTAAAAGATTGGGATATTAAAAAAATAATGAAAAATACTAAAAAAAAATTTTTTTTTTTACATTTTGCCTTTCATCACTGGAATATCTGGTGTCTTGTATGTACAGTGACATTTTCTTCCATGTATTCCCCAGTGTCTTACTCAAAGTCCTAATCTTAACAGGTATTTTAATCAAGACATACCAGTTGAATCTAATTCATTCAAAGGGTATCACAACCAGAGGAATAAGCTAGCTTAAAAACATAATCTTTCTCTTTTTGAGATTCATAGATAATCTCAAACTGCCACAAAGGTGGAAAGGCAGCCTATTCAATGGGAGAAAAAATTTGGAAACCATATATCAGAAATGGGTTTAATATTCATTATAAAAAAAGAGATTCTACAACTCAATGATAAAAAGACAACCCAATCAAAAATGGGCAAAAGACATGAATAGGCATTTTTCCAAAAAGGAAATACAAATGGCAAAAAAGCACATGAAAACACCTTCAACATCACTAGCTATAAGGAAAATGCAAATAAAATCTACAGTGAGCCATCATTTCACACCTTTAGGATGTCTGCTATTAAGAAAACAGAAAATTACAAGTGTTGGAGAGGAAGTGGAGAAATCGGAGCACTTATTCACTGTTGGTGGGAGTGTAGCCACAGTGGAGGACTGTTTGGCAGTTCTTCAGGAAGTTAATATAGAGCAGACATGATCTGGCAATCCCATTCCTAGGTTATTACTGAAAAGAATTGAAAATAGGGACATGAGCAGACATTTGTACACCGATGTTTACAGCAGCATTATTCATAATTGCCAAAAGATGGAAGTAACCCAAGTGTCCATCAACAGAGGAAAGGATAAACAAAATGTGTGCACATGATGGAATATTATTCAGCTGTAAGAAGAAATGAAGTCGTGATGCCCATGACAACATGGATGGATCTTGAGGGTAATTATGTTGAGTGAAACAAGCCAGACACAAAAGGACAAACACTATATGATCTCACTAATATAAACGAAATATTATGAGCAAAGTCATGGAGTTAATAGCTAGAAGACTGGTCACCAGAAGATAGAATGAGAATAGAAACTGGAAAGCAGTGGCTTATTTTGTGCATAATTGATAAAAGGTTAAATGTAAATGCTTGGAATTGGATAGAGATGGTAATAGCACATTGGAGTGAATATAATTTGCAGCACCAGTGTGGGGGTATGAATGTGATTTAAAGGGAAAGTTTAGGTCACTAAAAGAAAAGCTAAGAAAGAAACAAGGGACTGTAAAGCATAGTGAACTATGTTGCAGATGAGTGTGTTTAATAGTACAAATTTAAGAATGTTCTTCAATGAAGCAAAACAAGTGTATGTTAATGCTACAAGATATTAATAATAGGATGGTATCCAAACTAGAATGTACCTAAAGCAAACTATGGACTGTAGTGAATACTAATATATTAATATGTTTCCATCAATTGTAAAAAAGGGAGAGAATTATCATAAGTGAGAGAAAACAGACACAAAGTACTACATATCATTTTATTCCATTTCTATAAAATTAAATATAAAAAATGTACAGAGATGTAATTAGTTTAGTGGATATGTATGGCAGGGGAAGGATAGAGGGTTTGAAAGGTAATGGCTAAGGGGTGGGATTTTTTCCTTTTCAGATTAATGAAAATGCTCTAATATTGATTGTAGTGATAAATGCACAACTCTGTGATTATACCAAAACCCGCTGAATACACACTTTGGATGGATTGTATGGTATATGAATATATCTCAATAAAATTGCTTACAAAAACATTATTAAATATTTTGTACTGATTGCAGCACATTCAATAAGCTGCTGTTAATAATGAAAGATTTTAACCTCATATCTGGATACCTAACAATCAATACTTTTATTTACATTTCTACATTTAACTGGCATTTTTTTTTTCATATATTCCTAAGTGAGTCATCATCAACTGAGGTACAGAATTTTAGAAAGAGCATCATTATTTCCCTTCCACATATTTTCATTGTCAGACCAATCTACTTTCTTTTCTCTTCTTTCTCAAGTCAGATCTATAGGGGTAAGATGGTTAAAAAGCCTTTGGTGGTCATTTAGTTCCATCTGTTCATCTTACAGATGAAGAAACTGAGGTCCGGAGAGGTGGCTTGACTGGGGTTACATAGATATTTAGTGGAAGAGGCAGAGATAAAAATCCTGCCACTTGACTCTCAGTGCCTTACATACACAATAAATTGAACAGTTACTTAGCTCATTGGGGCCTTAATGGCACATAGTTATGCTTTAAAAATTACTTATTATTAATTATTCACGATGTTTTGATATGTTTGAGTAAAGCGGGACAGAGCAATAAAGAGCAAGCTTAGAATCAGAGAGGAAAGACAGTCTCTACTAACCACCTCCATTTTCTCTCACCACAGGTAGAAATAATTTCCCTTTTTCTTTGCTTGACCCCTATTAATTTCTCCATTGCACACTGTCTCAGCCTGCTGCCTCCTCAGACATCTACCGGGTTCTCCACTGTTCACTACAAAATTGCCCCTACAAAATGTCACATATCATACTTGTGGGTTGGAACCATGCATGGATGTGGGATTCAAAGTGATTGCTAGCATTATTAACCAAATGACAAAAAACTCAGTGACAACAGTTCTCACTGTTTTTGGTCTTCCTTTTTCCTGTTAGCAATTTGTACTCTCTTATGTATGGCTTTTAAAATGATTTGCATGTGTTAAAAAAGATCCTTATGGGGAAGGAACGTGGTGACCCAACTTTTTCATCCATTTTCCTTATAGTCCTGGGGGTTTGGAGTCCATTTAATAAATTTTGTTTGCATTTTCAGAATGTGGTGATTCGGTAACTTCAGTAAAAATATCTTCCTATTTTCTTTTATAAATGATGAATGAGAGTTGGAGGTTTTATTGTTAGCTATGCCCATAATTATTTATCTGGACTTCAGCCTTTTCTTCTATAAAGTGAGAGGGATGGGCTTGCCAATTTCTAATATACTTTCCTATTGTACAATATAATGGGTCAATATCAGAATCCTGATATTTGAAGATAAGGCCAAGGATGGTAATCAACACATTTTCTAAATATGATATTGAGTCCTATTATGAGAGATGATATTGGATTTTAATATTTCTGACTACTTAAAGTATAATTTATGTTTTTTTAAAAATTGTGCATAAATTTAGCCACCTGGGATTTTTCTTTTCAATGTAGTTCATGAGGATGGATTCCTAATCCACCAGCCTTGACTAAAGAAGCAGCCTGAAAGCAAGCTTCACTTCCATTCTGGTGGAATGACTGGCCACATTTGATCAACTAGCTAACAACTAGCTAAACTAGCCTTTCCAGTTAATGCTTAGGGTGCTTGCAGCTAACACTGGTGAATATTTTGGAGAAATGCCTTATGATGCTTTTATGATCTTTTGATGGGTATTGCCACTATACTTATGGCCTTGTGTGATGGATTGAATTATCTACCCAATTTTGGACATGTTCTTCATTTTTATCTGCATTCTGGGAGGTGTGGACCCTTTGTAAATAAGATCTCTTCAAGATATTATTTCAGTTAAGGTGTGGCCAAATTGAATCAGGTTGGGCTTTAATCTGGATTACAGAATCCTTTACAAACAGAGGGAAAGTCAGACAGAAGGAAGCCTTGGGGAGCAGTCAGAAGATTGAAGTCAGCAGAACTGGAAAAGAGAAAGAAGACACCACCATGTGCATTGCCTTATGACAGAAAAGCCAAGAAGCAGGGATCTCTTGTCAGCCAGACCTAGAATGCCAAAGTCTTCTGGCAGAAAGCATCACCATGCTGACACCTCAGATTTGGACTTCTCATCTCAAAACTGTGAGCCAATAAATTAAGCCAACCCATTGCACAGTATTTGTTTTATTAGCTAAGAAACTAAATACCTCGCCTCGGTAATTTGGGCATTTTCAGGCCATAGCCGATTTTTCAAATTCCAAGAAGATATCCTATCTCAGTTTCCCATGTCTGTATAAATCAGAACATCAGACATCTACTTTCTAGGAAGCAGAGTAATAAGAACATTTAGTATTGAAAGTAAACAGTCCTAGCTAGACATAAGGTTTTCCTGCTGCATAGTTTCTGCCTTTAATTCCTCTGTCCTATTCCTAAATCCATTTTGTGAGACAATCCATGACTTTTTAGACACCAAAGTGAAATTATCAACATACAAAAAGCTTCCACAAAATCTCCTCAAGGACTTTTGATCATATGTATTCTCAGCTAGTTGAGGTGTAAGATTTTCTCAAAATACCTGCACTGCTATCCAGTATACAACTAAAGTTCTGGAATAGAGCCATTGTGCTACCAGTGAAGCAGCACTTGCTGCATCAGAACTCTGCCAAGCTGAGCATGTGTAGAGGATGGATGTCAGTATCCATTATCCACACAATTGCTTGGAATCCTGCTGACATCCTCATGCACACATGCTTCAGCTCATCAGAATCCAGCTGGAGCAAGGTGACCACGGTAGAGTGGTCATTGCAAGGTGAGCACAAGCAATGTCTTAAGGAAATGTTAAAGCACACCCTTGAATCACATGACAGTGCTGTGAAATTCTGGAAAAATAGCACCAGATGGGCCAAGCTGGCATACAACTATCAGAAACAGCAAGAAATAAAAAAAGGCATTGTGGCAGTCTGCAAGGCAAAGAGGAAAAGACAGTAAGCATGTTTAGAATGACTTAGTAAAAAGGACATGGGTTTTTAACTCAGGCTTGTTCTTTTAAATCCCAGCTATTAACTTAGTAGCCTAAAATAGGGAAACTACTTAGCAACTTTGAGACTCTTTTTTTTTTAATCTATAAAATGGGGATAGCCGTCTTTTTCTTGCAGAATTATTTTGAGAAATTAATAAGTCAAACATCCAGCCTAGTGCTATCCAGCACATACCAGATAATAAAGAAATGTAAGAATTAATAAATATCAACTCTTATATAACAAACCTAAAGATAGTTTACATGTGCACAAAGTGGAGAAACAAGTTTTAGTCCTGAAGTTTATGTTTCCAGTTATACTTATAGCACCAGGATCTTCAACTAAAAGATTAATAAATAAAATGCAAAAGATGATCCCAACTTTAAGTGGAAAATTGAAACACTTTCTAATTTTCCACATAATCTTGAAATGTTCGGAAAGTGGAGGGACAACATCGCAATAGTCTTCCCGTCTAAGTTTCCAGGGTGAGTTCACCAGTGTTTTCCTCATGGTGTGAAAATTGTCCCTAAGCCAGTAAACGAGTCATGGTAGACTCACAGTTCACAACTCAATTGAGAAAGGGATGTGATTTGTCCAAACAGTGGCTTCCTGTGAGAGAAGGCATTCGGTGTCTATTAGATCCTGTATGATCGTGTAAGTGAAACTTACTTCTTACTAGAAGAACAAAACCTCCTTCAATGGTAACAGGACCCAGGCACTGCAGGAATATAACTAAATTCATCACTGTCACTGGAACCCCAAAATATGGCTATGAGACAGAAGGAAAGAGAAGATGGACAGATCAGACCAAGGTAGCCACACTACTTAAATTAAAGAAAGGAACAATTCGGAGATATGGCTTCAATAGGTCAAATCATCAAAGGCACTTTTTGGTTGAGCAATAGAATACAAGGCAAAGAGAGACTGTATTCATCTTCTTGTTAATAAACATGATTTCTGGTAGGAGATAATGGGCAATGCTCTTTCTGTATTAAGCAACAATGGGGCCTGGGAAAGAGAACTGGGTTCTCATAAGGACTGAATCATTAACTTATCTGATCTTGAGTAATTTACTTGCATCCCTTATAAATGACAAGTTTCCATCTGTACAGTAAGAACCCTGAGGTTTTCTCCTTCTACATAATTTTGCTCCCATAGGTGGGAAAAAAATAGAATAGTATCTCTGCAAATTTCAAGTGGGCAGATTTCTTTGTTCTCTTCGTTATACATTGTCAGTAAGGCTGAGCAAGGGCAGGGATTGAGCAGGACTAATGAGCACTGTCGTGTGTTTTGCTTCATGCTGCAGATAAGCAGAGAGCTGAAGCTTCCAAGTCAGCCTGACACTTCTCCAGGTCTGGACATTATCTTCAAGTGCTAAATTCTAGGTCTGTTACTGACTTGATTAGTAGTTGGGTTATTACCAAGGGGATTGTCCAGACTGCCTGAACTAGCTGATGTCCAAGGCTTTCAAGTGAGTAAGGGTCATTTGTTTCAACTCTCTACTCTGGGTTTTTAAACTGTAATTAGAAAGAATAAACACAAAATAGAAAATGAGATAGTATTACAATAGTCTGGATATTTAGAATATTCTGAGAACAAAGATGATGAGAAGAAGTAAGACGCTAGGCCCAGTTTCCATGGAAATACAGTTTAAAGTCATAAAGGTGAGCAGAGATTATTATGTCCCCCCTTTCACCTACTCAGGGGTCCAATGGGTGGCTCTTCTGATGCTTAAATGTTCAGGTGACAAGTACACATTTCTTGCAAAGAAACCCATTTCTGGCTTTAATGGTTTAATTTTTAGAGCCCCAAATTATATTTTGATATATTCCCAAAATGTTATATAGAAACCAGTTTTAAAATCTTTAATCTTATTTTTAATGAAATGAGTAGTAGCATGTCAAAAAACCTTCCAGAATTATTTTGAAAATACTTATTTGGAAATATTTTATTTTTCTTCTAGATTTAATAGTTATTGAGCACTGACTATATGCCAGACACTGTATTAGACATTTTCCATTAATTATTTTATTTAATCCCCACAACAAGGTATGAAACAGGTACATTATGTCCATTTTACAGATTAAGATACTGAGGTGCTTTGCCAGGAACACCTATGGTTAATTCATGGAATTGTGATATAAACATAGGCTTGTAATGGTACAGCTATTATAAAACTGTTTCCTAGCTTATTTTTATTTAACTACAAATTCTTATTTATCATTTTAAGAATGGATATTTTATAACCCAAAATGTACAATGAGCTTATATAATTTAACCAAGGAAAAGTCCAGTGAAGAGACAATTTTCTCCTCAACAAGAAATAGAGCATCAGATTGCTGTTACATAACCATGCTGAGTTATCTTTCAAGAGATTGATGTTAGAATAATATACAGGGCAATCTTTGTCTTGTTTAATTTGATTGAATAACAACTTAGGTGGTAAATGCATGATATGAAAAGGAAAGAAAAAATGACTCTAGCTGTGTGGCGCAGTTATAGACAGAAAGAAGGACACCTAAACTGCACTAGGAAATGAAAATCAAGTTTATGTCAGCAACACTGAAAAACAGGAAGAGATCTAGTCCTTGCCTGATAAATTTATTTTTCTGATCTAAATCTCTAATAAATCTTTTGAACAATCAATTTGAGTGTGTGTTACACCAGTAAATACATTGGCTGTGCTAGAAAGATGTGTATTCCCATGTTAACTACATGGTCTCTCTTAGTAATGATTTTATAGCTCTTTCTGGCTGTTTGGTTGGTCAAATGTACTCTCCCTGGCTGAAACACTGCTCACATGTGCAGTGGTTAATCTTTTGTCTCCCTTTCTATAGCACCTGTCAATGTAGCATTTATGAGCAGCAAATGCGCACTGCACAGCTTATGCCCAAAGAGCTAACATTTTAACACACTCCCTCATTAAGAAAGGTTTTATTTTCTTTCGTTTATAAATTCAACCCATGCTCACGCATCACTGACCTATACATTCCCAATGGCTTGGCTCAACAAATGGTATGCTTTCTGTGAAAAACAAACCTTTAAAAATGCTTCTTCTGCTGTTCAAAACTGCTTTCTTATCAGGCAGTAGGAGATTCCTTTTTGGCAAAGCACAGAATCCCTTCCCTTTCAGTTTTCAATGTGTGTATGTCTTTAAATAAAATGTTCTATAATATTTCAAGTAATTGCATGTGATTTTTTAAAATTCTGCCTGGAAAATGGATCTCGTTTTTGGTCAACATTGTGGTGACAATGGTTTAAAGAAGGAGTCTTAATCAACTTGAACAAATTTAGCAAACTCAGTGGATTTAAGTTCATGGGTATATCTTTTTCCCTGCTATCTTGCTATTTCCTTTGGCAACATGCCAGCCCTCCAAACCCTTGTTTGGTTTCTTCCCAAGACCACTCTCAATTTGCTTACTTCACTGGTTAGCTGCTTGGCTAAAGAGATTTCTTGTACCAAAGGGTTTACTGCCACCTTTTCCAGACACAAGGGCTTCTTCTGGAATTAATTTTCTCACTGTGTAGAAGTCAGAAGAGCAGGATCTCACAAATGAATGCTAAGTTTACCAGAATGTAAAAATCCCATTGATTATTTCTCCAAAGTGAAGTTTCATGGGTGAGCAAGAGGTACAAGATAGCACAAAAGCATTAGGCTCAATATATATACCATCTCATCATTTACAAAACATATCTAATAAAAATATCTAACTTCATGAGATAGTGGGGTTTTATTTAAAAGATCACTAGGACTTTGAGATTTCCAGGAGGCAATCTGTGCAGACTTTTAAATCCATATGAAAATTGAACAATGAGATAGTGAGCATCAACAGTCAGGGAGGGAAGTAATTGTTGCAGGAGAAAGAACTTTGACCTACTTCATCAACTCTAGTTTAGAACATGGGAATTCTTTGCCAAGTGGATCCAGAAAACAAGCTATAATGTGGCAAGGAAGTAAAATTTCAAAGTGCTAAGGCCAACTGTTCTGCAAATCTCTTCTAATCAGTTCATTCTCTCCACGCAATGCTGCCATATTGAGATCTTGATATTTACTGAGCAAGAACAGAGATGCCTCAATTGCGGGCAGGCTGTTCATTGTTCACTCTTTCAAGATTAAGTGTTCTGTTCAAGGCATTTTCTACAAATATGACAAGAGGTGGTAAAAAAACAGTTGGGAACATTTCAATCCCTGCTTACCTATTATTTATGCTACTTTTGTTCTCAGATTAATAACATCAACTTTGTGGATGAAAGAGGTACTGTTTTATTACCCCTGGGATTCTTACACAGAGTAAAGCTTCAGATAACAATTTCTTATTGCATTTCATTTCCATCATCTGAGCCTTGTAAGAATTAACCTCGACTCACCTCTAATCTCTATTTCACTTGGTTAAATAGGTTTGGGGTGTCCTTTTTTGGTATAGATAAGGGCATAAGACCTTGCCTAGTTACTTTTGCTGATCATTAATCATTAATGAAAAGACTTTTGTTCTTTGCCTTTGTTTGTTTATTTTATTTTACATTTTAAAAAAGCAGTAACATTAAAACCATCAATTTTATTATTTATATGCAAAAGTCTCCGGGTATGAATAGTACATGGCACTGCAGGAGTATAGAAAAGTACAAGCTTAGGAGTCATCAAGTTCTGCATTTGAAAATCTACTTTGCCACCTTTATTTCTTTTTTCTTTTCTTTTATTTTCTTTTTTGAGGTACCAGTGCTGGGGATTGAACCAAGGACCTTGTAAGTGGGAAGCAAGTGCTCAATTGCTGAGCCACTTCGGCTCCCCTGAGTTGGTCTTTTCATTTGTTTGCTTGTTGTTTGTTTGTTTGTTTGAGAGGCACCAGGAACCGAGCCCGGGACCTTCCATGTGGGAAGCAGGCACTCAACCTCTTGAGCCATATCTGCTCCCTGGCTTTGCCACATCTTAACTGTGAAAAAGTTTATTAATAACTCTCAACCTGCTTTTGGTATCTGTCCCACACATAACATCTGCCTGACAAATTAGCTATAATCAATAACTGGCATTCAGTAATCTGACCAACATTTACTGAGCACCTATTACGTGCCAATGTTGTAGGGGTTGTGGACCCACCAGTACACAGAAAAATTCTATTCTCCATCGAGACTACACTCTGATGGTGTTTTACCAAATTATAAGCATCTACAAAATACTTAATAAATTATAGTTATTTCTATTTTTATTACTATTTTTATAATTACTATAGAATTATTAAACCTGCATCCCTTTTTAAAAAGTTTTATCTTCTACTGAGAGGAGTTTCTGAGAATCTATTGTGTGCATGAGATGATTCTTATTCTTAGAAACATCACTCTGAAGATAAACACAGATAGTTATAGTTACTAGATATTACCCGTATATGTACATGCAAAGGTATAATGTAATAAAGTGCTTTGGATATTTACTCATTTTTGTAATAGATAAAAGCCACAAGGATTTGGACTTGCAATCAACAGTTACATAAAACATCCATTGGGTACCCACTTTTTTCTTGAGGGAAAGATATTAAAACAGCACGTGGGCTATTCACTTGCTATAGCTGAACTCTGAAATAACAGAATTTTTACATTTTTAAATTTGTGAGTAGGCAGTTGTGATTTTTAAAAGAAATATGAATGGGTTCTAAGTATAACAACTAACTTTTTTTTTTTAAATATCTGTATTGGTAGTTATTTAGTTTTGGCTAGATTTGCTGAAGGGAAATCCCAGAAAATATTTATATGCTTGTTTTTACTGCTTAATATGCAATTTAATAATTCTCTTCAGTTTCCATCTGAAAAGTGAGAGTAGTAATTATAGGTATCTTCTTGTACTTGAGTTTATCAGAGAGAAACACATGTTTTGTAAAAATGCCAAAGCTAGCATTTTGAGTCTTCCTTAAAGTCCATAAATCTCTGCATTATATAAGTGGGTACATCTAAGCATTAGCTTTTCTTACAAAGGGATATTTAAGTTTTTAGAGCATCTTTCGAATTTCAAATAGTAAAAATAAAAATGATTTAGCTTTTGTTCAAGAAACTGTAAAATAATAAAGCAGTTGTAAAATACTTCGATTTGAGAAGTTAACTGTTAAAGCAACTTTAATGTTTCCCTGTAAATTGGTGTTTGGATTAAAGTTTATGAAAATAATCCTTGATGAATAGAAAAATAATATGATTTTCAAATAAAAATTATTCATGTTTTTATAAAAACATGCCACTTCTCTTTTTTGAAGCACTGGTTCTTAACCAAATTAAGTTATAAGCAATTTTTTAAAATAAATGTTATGTTAGAAGGGTTTTACTTTTACAAAAATTGTGAAGATAATAGAGAGTCCCCATATACCCATCCTGAGTTTCCCTTATTACTAACATCTTATATTAGTATGATTAGTATGACCTATTTGCCACAATTAATTAACCAATAATGATACATTGGTGTTGAATAAAATCCATACTTTATTCAGACTTCCTTTGTTTTTACCTAATGTCCTTTTTCTGTCCTAAGATCCCATCCAAGAAACCTTACATTACATTTCCTCATCCTATCTCCTTAGCTCCTGTTAGCTGTGTCCATTTCTCAGACTTGGGTTGTTTATAATGTCCTTGATAGCTTTGAGAAGTACTGCTCAGTATTTTGTAGAACATCCCTCAATTGGGGTGTGTGTGATGGTTTTCTCATGGTTCGACAGAGTCTATGGGGTTTTGGGAGGAAGATCATGGAGGTAAAGTACCCTTTTCATCATACCATATCAAGGGCACTTTGAACATGACATATCTCACCAATGATGCTGACCTTGATCAGATAGTGTTTGTCAGATTTCTCCACTACAAGGTTATTCTTTGTTTCTTCTTTTCCATACTGTACTCTTGAAGGAAGTCATTGTGCAGCCTACACTGAAGGGGTTGAGATTTAGCAGTTTCTTTTAGACTTTAATTTTGACAAGATTTTTCCCCAATATGAAGCTGTCATTAAGTACATTTGGAAATACTTGATTTTCAAAGAAAGAACATTAGAAGATTCATGCACAGGACAATGGTCTCCTTCCTTTCTATAGCACTCAGCTGGGGGTGATATTCCAAATGGTGATAGGACTCTATTGGACAATTTCCATCATCAAGAATTTTATAGGTTTAGGTCACAGTTTCTCTTGAAATCTGCAGAAACCCAGGAGTTCCCATGGAGTTTTTATGTGCATCCAGTAGCTCTTACTGTTCTCTTCAAACATTTACACAAAGTGAACACTGTAACAATCATCTCCATTAAATTCCATAGTAGTTGCCTCTCCTGTTTACTATATATTTAGAGTTAATACTTTCAGAAACTAGGAGCAGCATAACGACTGAAAATTTTCCCCCAGCAGGCTCAACCAGTCACAACCTTCATCACCTTCCTTCATCAGTCAGTGCATCCAGAGGCTAGGAGTCCAGCCGTTGAAGTAACGTGGGAAATAATTTTTCTTAGGGTCCTACCGGCACAGGCTCAATTATTGCAATTTAACAAATCCGTCAGAACATCTACTAGGTGCCAAGCACCAGGTGGCACATCCACAGACTTTCATATATATCGTGATCTCTCCTTTGATCATTCTTTTTAAATATGAGCTCATCAGAGAACTTAATATAAAACTTCCTCTATTTCTTTATAAAATTTTCTCTCTATTTTCGTTATTATGAATGTTATTCGTTCATAATTTTGTTATTGTGAACATTAAAAGTTCACTGGTTTGTGTTTATTATTGGATTATATGTATTGCTTCTTTGTGATTATTGTTAGTATTTAATAACCTCAAATTAAGTTTGCCTATTATTCTGAGAGATGAATTTTTCTGCCAGGGAAGGCAAGAATGTATCCTATTGTTACTTTTAAAGGAATGAGGCCTTCCAGCTATATCTGGATAAACGAAGTCCCCTGTCATTAATATACCTTGTAATATTGCCAGTTTTTAAAAATTCATTTGGAGAACATATTCTACATTCTTCTTCTGGTTGGGTCGCACATAGTATATGACCTCATGTCATGAATTCCATCTCTATCCTTTTTTATAATTGCCCAGTAGGCTTCATTTTTGTTCTTTCTTTAAACAAATATATACTGAGAGTCTATTCATGGCAGGCACTGTTTCAAATGCTTGGCATACAAGATTGAACAAAATAGAGAAGGCTTTCTGTTTTTAAGGACATTAATAGATATGGAGGAAAACAAACAATCAATATAATAAATAAGCAAATTATTTAGTATGTTAAAAGGTGATAAGCAAGGAGGAGGTAAAAAACATGGAGTACAGTAAGAGGTATATTCAGGAGTACAGTGCAGTGGAGAGGATGATGCAATTTTAAATATTCCATTTAGGTATATCCTTTTTATATCTTTCTTATTACCTCCTCTTTTCCACCACTATATTCCATTCAGGGATCCTATTCAGTAAAATATTTCTTATTGTTTTTACTGTAATATAGTAGAATTTTACATATAGTTTGATTTTGCATTATTATATTAATTCTGTTAATATGACTAAGGGAGTCTTCCTTGTTTTCTCTTAAGAATCCCTAGTGGCCTCCTCTATCCCTGATGAGAAATATCTCTTATGAGAAATAAACTTCACACCTAACATCCCACACATCATATCTGGATGGGCAGAGTTTGGCAGGTCATGGTAGGTACCAAATACTAGAGTCCCAGGCAAGGGTGGGAACTATGAAGACAGGCAAGGTGAAGGAGTCAAAAAACAGGGGAAGCAGCCACTAATTTGACTGAATTGTTGCATTGTTGCCCAGAACATCCTTGTTTTGAAACATTCAAAATTGATGGCCTCTAAAACCCCCAAACTCTCAGTTTTACAGTTTTCTCCTACTCTTTTCCCTCCTCCTTCCCACATATCAGATTAAAGTAGTTTTGATTTGCTTGATGTGTTTGCTGGTAAGTGCTTTTTTCTTAGTCTCCATGAGATATCTCGTCCCTCCCGAGGAACTGAGCATCATGTTATCATGTAGCTAGCCAAGAAAACTAAAGTCTGTTCTTTGAAGGCTTTAGTGTATTTATCGCCTTACTTCTCATATATCCCTTATTCTTTTTCCAAAGTCACAAACTTCAACTAGGGAAGGACATAAAAATAACACATGGATTCCCAAATGCTTCTGTTTCCTAGTTGGAATACAGACTAACATGCAGATAATAAAATGCTGTTCTGCTCACTTCCTAAATATATTGTAAGGACTACCAAATGAGAAAAAGTTTGTAAAAGTATAGGTTCTATAAAAATACAATGTAGTCATCCTTGCATTACTTCTAGTCATATTCCTCACAAAACCTGTTACAATACTAGGGCAGATAAAGCATTAAAGTTGACACAAAGTCTTCTTTTGACTTAAGTAAGGACATTTGGTTCACATTATTCTTTCTGGTACTACCTTTAGAGTTTTCTCCTGTTGATTCAGTCATGGTCCACCTGACCATTATTGGCTGGAAAGAATACATCTTTCCCCTTTGAATACCCTACCATTTAAATAGCTAAGATGTGAGTTTTAGATATAAAATTGAGGTAACATCTCATTAAGTTGTTTTGAACAGTAAATAAAATGGCATATGCATTGTGCCTGGCACAGCACCTGAGGCATAGTAGGGATACAATAAATGTTTGTCCTCCCTGCCCTCAAAAGCAAATGAAAGTTTGTAATAATAATCTGAACAATGATAGATGAATAAAATGAAGACAATCAATGGCAGACATGGCCTTCCCAGTGTCATTTCAAATTAAATCCATTTGGCCATAGTAAAAAGCATTTTAACCATGAATGAAGCAAGCCTAGTCATAATCCATCATAGTATGATATTATGCTTATTTATGCTTTCCAAAAGGAACATCTTTTGATTTAACCCAAATGAGAAAAGATCTGTGTGTGTGTGTATGAACATATATATATATAACAAACAGTACAGTGCCTTAACCCCAAAATTGGAAAAGTATAATAAAAGCAGCCCTCTGAGCTCTAGAATCAGCTTCTTTCCATTTAAAAGATCACCACACCCTTTAGAAAACTGAAGCCCCTTTCTTTGAAAATATCTGGAACTTGAAGGGAAAAAATCAGTACTGCTATCCATTTGAAAATGTTTTGGTTTTCTGCCCCACAGTTGCTTTTGTTGGCTTATAGAGAAGAAAATCACTAGCATCAAGGCTTCTGGAATGCAAATACCCACCCCATTTGTGATACCCTGATTATTGTTGGGGTCCTTTGTGGCCTTAGTTCTCCATAGGTTCCACAATGGTGCCTCAGTTCTTCAGCACATTGCCCAGTATTAGAAAGGCTGCTAACCTTCAGAATTCTGGCTCAGCCAAACCTCTTTGCTTCAGTTACTCACCATTCTAATCTCTGGAAAACCCCCTGACCTTTATCTATTATCTATCTACCTACCTACCTACCCACCCATCATCTAATCTATCTACCTATCTCATCTATACTACTCAAGCGTCCACTCTTGAAGGACTTTCTTGATCCCCCCTCCTCCCACAGGTTTCTTCTCCTCCTCTAGAGAGGGGCCAGTGTAGAGAGAAACAGAAAACAATCCTTCAGTTCCTGGAGCTTATAGACTACTAAGAAAGATGATTCTTCAATAATTATGAATAAAGGATGGGGTGTGTGGCAGTTTAATATTGTTTATGAATTCCAAAAATAGATATTGGATTATGTTTATAAACTGGTCTGTTCTTCTGGGTGTGATTAAACTATGATTAGGGATTTGATTGGGCCACATCGGTAGGACGTTGAGTCCTCACCCACCAACACAGAGAAACCACATAGCAGTGAAGGGAGGTTGGAGTTTTGAGCTGGAGCTGGGGAAGTAAACACACGGGAGAGAGCAGAGCAGCTGAGCCCAGAGAGAAATGAGCCCCAGGAGTGAGACGAGACTTATTCCAGCCTACAGCTGATATTGGAAGAAGCTGGGACCACAGAGCCTTAAGAGGAAGAGGAAGGCTGAACGTCGGTAGCCATCCTGCTCTAACAGGTGACAACAGACTTTGGTGAGGGAAGTAACTTATGCTTTATGGCCTGGTAACTGTAAGCTTCTACCCCAAATAAGTACCCTTTATAAAAGTCAACAGATTTTTGGTATTTTGCATCAGTACCTCTTTGGTTGCCTAAAACAGGGTGCTAAGAAAAACATAATAGGATCCAATTTAGTCTGGGATCAGAGAAAGCTGAGATATGAATGGAGGAAGTTGGGCCAAGTGAAAGGGGTAAAAGGTCCTAAGGCAAGGGAGATACATTAGAGGAGTCAGGGGAAGTCAGATATAGCTGAAGCTGAGGTAAGGAGGAGAGAATGTCTTATTAGCCACTTATTTTGCATACTCTTTTTGCAACTCCTGTCAATATTGAGTTTCCTAGAAAGTAAATCAACTTTTTCTCCTTACATGGTTCTTAGCAATATGCTATACACTAAAATGTGTTAATTGACACATTGACTATAGGGAAAACTGGTTTATTGAGAAGTCTCAAATCTCTCTGTCACACCCACATCTGTTGGTTGTCTACAAATACCACACACTATTTAAAGCAAATTACACGCATTAATTAAGTTAATCTTTTTAAACTATTATCTTTGTTTTACAGAGGAAAGTAAAGCCCAAAGAAGTTGAGTAGCTTTCCCAAGAATAGAAAGCTTCTAAGTAATATTCAAAACCAGAAAACCAGGGAATATGGCTTCAGTGCTTGATCGTTTAAGCACTATGTTAAGAAACATTTTTCCTTTTTCCATTTACTACTTTCCGTTGTGCTCTGTTGAAGCCACTTTTCTCATTCCTTCATTACAATTGTGGCAGGTTTTATAATGTTTTGAGCACTCAGTCCTGTCCAGTTTGAAGCACTACTGGTTTAAACTGAGTGACCCCTGTGACTTCAGGAGAACAGAGAGGAGAAGAGGCAGGAGCAGCAGGGACCTCAGAAGCTGACTGGTAAGTGGATGCCCCACCTTGAGAAGGGACTACAAAATAAAAGAAAACAGAAAGAATCAGGGATACCCCAAAGAAATTTCTCCCACTTTGTTATTTTGCTATTAAAACTAACAAAAAGGTCAAAGGAAAAATATGATATAAAAAAGAATGAGCAGGCTTCCCCATGTGTCCTGATACAACTGCACTAATTCATTCCACAATGAGGGTCACAGACAGAATGAAGAAGTGTTTGTAGGCACTACCCTGGCATTTAAAGAAGTAGGCTAGGACAATGCCAAATTTTACTCAGCAACTAAGGGATTTAACGTAAAGGTGACTCGAGTCTTGATTCAGGTACAATGGAGCCTGATCCACATTTTCTTAAGGTTCTAAAAATATAGAAATCTCATTGCAAGAACTCCCACAAAGTATGAAACACTCTCTCCAATCCTCAAAAAGGAAGAAAACTCCTTTGCTTTCATATTCTTTTATAGATACCATCCTATCTCTATTATCACCTTCAAAGTGAAACCAAATTTCTCAACTCACTGTCATCTGGACTCTGCTCCCACTTGATCAAATAACTCTTATCAGGGTTACCAAATCTAGGCCACTCTTCAGTCTATTTCTTACCTTAACTCTCTGCACCATTTGCCACTGTTGACCGTTCCTTTCTTCAAATTCTCTTTTCCCTCAGTGTTGGTGATTTTCATTTGATCTCCTTGACTGCTTCTTCCTCTTTCACCTCACATCATCTCAATATGGTGTGCTTCAGGGACCTTTCTTAGACCATCTTGTCTGGTCATGCTACACAAAATCCCTAAGTGACTTTGTGCACCACCATGATCTCAATTGCCATCTGCTATACACATGGATAATCCCCAAATTATCTCCAGTCCAGATATTTTGCCTGAAATCTAGATCTAGGTATCAAACTGCCTACTAGTCATCTCAATTTTAGTGTAAAACAAGCACTTCAACTTCACATGTCCCAAACTGAGTTCATATTTCCCCTTTAGATCTCCTCCTTCTTCTTCATTTGCTGTACCTATTAATAGCCCCACCATTTACTCAGGCACTTCAGCCAGAGACCTTTTGCTCCCTCAACCTCCATATCAATTTACCCACCATGTCTTGTCCTGCAAGACAGGACTATTTCTCTCCACTCTGGTTATCAAATTTGGCTCCCCATCATCAGTCATCAAAATGGTCCCTTTGGTTCTGATGTGCTCTTCCAACACTTTTTCCATCCTGCAACCAGAATGTTCTGTCTTAATTACTACTATGTCACTCTTCTGCACAAACTCTTTTAATATTCTCCATTGCCCTGAGGATTAATTATTTGTTTGCTAATATGGGTTCAAGCTTACTCCTCTAGCCTTATTTCTTCTTGTCATTTGACCTGTCAGGTGTCTCATTTTCTTTCATGCTATTGAAGATACTTGTGGTTTTTCAAATAAACCATATTATTGTTCACTTCTAGCCTTTGCTCATCCTACTCCTTATGTTTATAATGCCCCTTCTTTACTTCTTCTCTTGGCTAACTTCTATTGGTTTGCTGGAACTCAGCTTAGAGGCTTAATGGTACTTCTGGGTTTCCTGATGATATCCTTTTCAAGATATACGTTATCATACTTAATGTAATCACACCAGTGTGTCATATCCTGTAAGGTAGAGTCCAGTACATTAAAATGTATATCTTCAAGGCACACCTCAATACCTGGCACCCTAATTTTTATTCAATAACTATTTTTTGAATGAAAGGATTTGTTTATTTTTAATAGGCACATTTTCTCACATGCTTAAAAATAATAACTTTTTATTTACCTTTTCCCTCTTTCATTTCCCGGCATGTCTCCCATGTTTGTGCATGGAATTAGCACTTACCCCAAATGATGGAATTATAAAAGTGAGCATTGTAAATTCTTTAGGACTCTTGTTTTAATGAAAGAGCTCATATTTCTCTATACAGTAACTTAACTTGAAAGTATAAAACAATTTCTGAATTTTTTCCAGCTTACATATTTATTTTCTATAAGAGAGCAATGCCGAGATGTGCACATGGGTGTTTTACTTATTTATATTATTTCCTCAGTTCCAACTTCCTAGCTCAACCCTTATCCTATAACAGTCTAAAGAAAAATGTGGGCCTCTCAAATGCTCTCTGAGAAAGAACAGGTTGAAATTGCCCACCATAAGCTATGTCCTCTTCAGTGATTTATTAGAGGTGTTTCCCACTTTGGTGATGCAAGAAGCCTGCCCGATGGCTCAGAACTTTCAGTATGAATTATAAGCAGACTCTTAGACTGTAGAATGAGAAAACTTTTATGGAATGACTTTGGGTGATGCAGCTGCAGAATCAATTAAGGCTGAATAGAGTCTCTGGTTGCCAATTTTAGTAATAGCAGAAAAATGAAAATGCTGAGGCTGGTAGACACCCAGATGTTCCAGTCCTGCTGACTGGCACATCAGTGTTGATTCTTTCTGAACCCTTTGGTTCTTGGGTTTACCTACTGATATAAATAACTATTGCTCTTACTCTGCTCCATGAAGTCCAACTAGAGGAGGGGCTCAAAATATTACAGGAGTAGAACAAAACAAACAAATTTTATTTTCCATTTTCATGGCTGAGGAGTCTTAGCCACCCCACACATGTAGAACATCATTGGGTTGAGAAGAAATAACAAAAAAATGAAGAATAAAAACCATGTCAAAGAAACACTGGAGAGATAACAATTGTCAAAATAAAAAAATTGGAATAAAATTCAAACCTTCCAACTTTTCTTAGAAAGTACACTTCTATTATCTTTATCATGTATATGTATTATTATTGTAGATCACCACTTTTTTCGCACTTAGTATAAATGCTGACTTTGATAGTCCATCTTATATTTCTGGTGAATGAAGGATGCAGTCCTTCAGACAAGGCTCCCTCATTCACCTTTAGAACTGGAGGTTCTTCTTTATTCTCTGGCAAGTTTCCACAACTATCAAAGCAACTCAGATGAGACAGAAAAGTCTTTTACCCTAGACAAAGAATGTTGGGAATCACAGTAAACATGGAGATAGCTTCAGTGAAAACTGAATGAAAAACACGTGTCTTTGTTTTATCAGATGAGAGGGCTTAGAAGAAATGATACCCCAGTAACATGATGCCCCAGACCATGGTTTTTATATAGTTCTCTGATATTAGGAACTAGAGCTCTTTTGAGAAATGGCTGAATATAGGATTGGGGTAGAAAATATGCACGATGAGTTTGCAGTCATAAGAGGCCAGAAAGTAAAAAAGTACTCAAAAATACCTCACAATGATGGAGCCTGTCAAAGGGACACAGGGACCAACTGAATAGCTCCAATGGCCAAAACCAGGAAAAAATAATTGAGCAACAAAATAAAGTAGAATTGCATTATAACCAAAACTATAAAATAAACATCGTGAGTACATACTGATATAAATAAGTGATTGAATAAGATAAATAAATGAGGAGGTGGCAGATAGGCAAATTTCCCATGCAGAAGAATCACATATGCTTTATGTAGCTCCTTGACCCTCAAGGAGTTAGTTCTGGCTCCTTAAGTGTGTGCTGCCCATTGTGACCTCCTTCCAAAGAGTACAGTATGAAAAGAGCGGGGAAGAGCAACTTTACGTGGAGAAACCTGAAAAACAGTACGTCAGCCAAGAAACTAAGATTAACGGTAATAGTTATAAGTCACATTGATAGTATGTAACCTTGATATCATGTTATGAGAATAGTATTTTATCTCTGTGGTCTTCCTTCTATTACGTCCGTCTAATTATGAGAATAACTTTAGACAAGTCCCCATTAAGAGGCAGTCTACAAAATACCTGACAAGTACTCCTCAAAACTGTCAAAGTCTTCAAAAACAAGGAAAGTCTGAGAACCAGTCAATCTAACAGGAGCCTAGACATGACACATAAATGTCCTGTATTCTGGATGAGATCTTGAAACAGAAAATGGGTATTAGGTAAAAACTAAGGAAATCTGAATAAAATATGAACTTTAGTTAATAGAAATATATCAATATTGGTTCATTAATTGTGACAAATATACCATACTAATAATATAATATGTTAATAATAGAGAAAACTGGGTGTCAGGTATATGGGAACACTCTCTACTCTCTTTGAAAATTTTCTGTAAATCTAAAACTATTCTAAAATAAAAAGTTTGTTTTTAAAATGAATAAAATGACATTACAAATCATCTTTTTTCCTAGTTGGAAAGGTGAAGGGAAAAGTCTCTGCCATTACAACACTTAGCATTAAACACATTACTCATTATACTTACATTCATATATCTCGAGAAAAAAGTAAATGCTATATAATCATGTTCAGGGGAAGGAAACCTGAAAGAACACATCTCATAAGGGCAATAATCAAAGAAATAAATTAGAGTCTGTTGACATTACATAAGAGAGCTCTACTTATTTTGGTTTATGGATGCATCAAACATTCAATAGGGAAATTAGGATTTAAATTTTCTCTTGTTAAAGTTAACGGTGTTAGAGGATATTTGAGTAATCTCAAGTTATCAAGTGAGTGTTATCAAAAAGCTAACTTGTTTCAGTGAATTTAGTGTTATTTCTGAAAATTATTTTGAAAAATCTTATAGATGTATTTTGGGTTTTTTTGTAATAAGAATTTTTTTTTTTAGAGAAGTTTTAGATTACAGAAAAGTTACATTAAAAGTATAGGGGATTCCCATATAACCACCCACCCCCCACATACATTTTACCCTATTATTAACATCTTACATTAGTGTGGTACATTTGTTACAATTGATGAACCAATATTGAAGCATTGCTATTATCAAAGTCTATAGTTTACATTATGGTTTAAACTTTGCGCTGTACAGTTTTATAGACTTTGACGAATGTATAATGCCATGTATCCGTCATTGCAGTATCATACAAAGCAATTCCAATGCCCTAAAAATGCTCTATGTTCCACCTATTCTTCCCTTCCCATCCCCATTGAATCCGTGGTAACCACTATCTTTATATCAATGTTACAGGTTCTTCCATTACCACACGATAATGATGACAATACAAATTAATCTAACTTGGTCCGTGGTTACACTCCCCCTTTATGTTTGTTTATTCCTCAATCTTGAGGAATTTGGCATGATGTCTGCTCTGTCTGCTTCAGATTGAGAAGGGGCTTAGATATTAAGGAACTGTTTTGTTTGCAGTTGTAGATACTCCTTGTTTCTTGGCATGGGACTTGTCCTCCATCATCATTTTGTTACTTGTCCAGGGGAAGTCCACAACTCTGCTGGGATTCAGGACTCTACAGGTATATGAACAGTCTAAAGATTTAAGTCTCTAAGACATATATTTAACAGGTATAATGATAATTATAGGTTCAAATAAAAGGAGTAGAAGAATCATGTGTAGGGAAATTATAATTGAGTGCAATTATGTTACATTGAAGAAAATAGATTATCATGTATTCCCAAATAGAGCCCACCGAGGGTGTGTTGATTTCATGAGGATGTTTGCCTTGCCTCTCTTTTATTATCTTTGCTAATGCCTTCAGAATATCTGGACCTATTAAGATATATCCTTATTAAAATTATGTCAGGTTTGAAGATTGATCTATCATGTTTATGTCCATCGCTGTGCGAAATGTGTGGCAGGGATAGTTAGTTCTCATCAAATATTCCTAATGCTCTCCTATATTTCCTAGAATGCCTTGTGGTTAGGGTGGGGTCATGTGACTTGTTTAGGCCGAAGACTTGTTAGAGAAAGTGATGTGAGTCACTCTGGGGCAGAGACAGTTAAAAGCCCAGGTAGCAAGAACCTCCATCAATCTCTTCTACTATCATTACAACCTCAGAAGCCATGTGTTCAGGTAATTGCTGGAGCATCCATCAGCCAAGATTTCTGAGTTATTATGTGGGGCAGATCCACCTTTCAAAACCCTGCCAACCTATGTTGGACATGTAATGTATATTATATACTGTATTATGCATAAGACAATAGAATTTTCCATTACTATATTTAGTATTACTTACTTTCCTATAACTAGAAACAAAATTGCATCTATTTATCTATTTTGAGAAATCAATATTACATTTCAGATTTTGTTATTGTAAGTAGCCAGAAGTAGCTTTTGAGATTGTTATAAAGTTTGTTTATCTGCAAAGACTCAGATCATAGTGCCTTGTATTGCAAAGTATTATAGTACACATATCTAATTTAAAGGGAGGCAGATTGGGGACAGAGGTTCTTGTGGAATGCAGTTTGGAAGGAAATGACTCTTGTACAGCTAGGAAAACTGACATAAATTCAAAATATTGGAAGAGTAGGTATTTCAGCCCAAGATTAAGATTTTGTTAGAGAATATTTGCGAAAGGGTTCATCTCACATGGATAGGATGGGTAGGTGACACGTACTGTGTGGCATTTGACTTTCAGAAAAATGGAATAGCGAAACCACAGCTTTTAAAATATATACCAGGTTATTATTGCTGGTTCTGGGGAGAGAGAGATTTTGACTGATTGTAGTTTATTTTTCAGAGTGACTATAAGATGTCGTATATATCATAATTTTTATAAACTATGGGGATATGAACACAGAACATGTTTACCCTCTTCATGGTCTTACATACTAGTTTTGAAATACAATGTCATTAGTGATTTTTCTATGAAGTGAATGGCTCTTAAGGATTGAGGTTCCCCAAGAGTTGTCTGCCATTCACTTAATCGTGACTGATATATGTATAATGTTTTATTCTGGTAATTAAACTTCTTAATATGGTTATCGTGAGAGGGCTTATTCCATGTTTCGTATATTGCCATGGGTCCTCCCTAAACTAATTACTTGAGGGCAATATGACATTGTATCAATTATAATCTTACACATATGGGAGATTAGTAATGGTATTTGATGATAAACTGGATAATAAATGTGTTGAATTCAAATAAGGTCCCTGCCCTCCTTTTTATCTTGGTAAGTAACTTCAAAAATTAAAATAGATACCTTCTCAAAAGGTAGATTATAGGCTGTGAATTAAGGCATTAATGGTATATTTCTCTCCAACAGCTAATGGGTAGTCCCAGTGCCCTACTAATGAGTCAGATGTATTTTTCAGAAAATCAACAGCCTTGAGAAAGATATACGTTTCAATTTATATCCACCATGCAGTATTCTGACAGAGCTGTTTTCCTGATTCACTCATTAACAACTTTTCTTATAGCTTTTTCATTGTTTTGCTTTTAGAATTGCAGTGTGGGTGTTCGATTTTGCCTGGTTAATTTGAACAATCTGCTTGCTTCAACTTTAGAAAGAATTTTAACTCACCAAAAACAAAACAATGATCCTTTCCCTCAGGGTACTTATACTTTATATGGCAGGTAGGGAAAGACAGATAATGCATACATGTAGTAGTTCAGAAAGCAAGAAGTGCTATGGCAAAAAGAAAAAGAGGCACAGCATAAAGGGCATTTGGGATGCCAGGTGATGGTGGTAGGGTTGACGTTGGTAATTTTAAATAGGGTGGTCAGAGTCCGGTTCATTGAGAAGATGATGGCTCCTGAAAAAGGTGAGGGAGTTAGCCATGGTCTTGATTATGTACAAATAAATATACAATGAAAAACTGGTGCATCGGTGAACATAAATGAATTAGGAAGAGAATTGCCTCTCAATGTTGTTTTAAAATGGCATTGTAACATATCCATGTAGTCACAGGACTGCTTATTATGGTGCTATATGGGGAATATTTACCTTATTTATGAATTGTCCTAATGATTTGTAGGTGAGTTAGTGGCTTTTGTTTTCTTTAGTTTCATTTTTTTTAAGCTATGACCATAAGGCCACTAGTTATGGCAATCCAGGAAGGCTTATTAACCTTTGATTGCCTTGTCACTAAAACATCTTTTTACAAACCTAAGAAAAAAGAGTGGCTCTGAATCCTAGAAATCATTTGGAATACCATATACACAACTCAGTCTACACATCTAGTTCATTACTAGATAGAGAGATATATTGCAGTACCCATTTTAAACAAGTAAATTGTAGGAGCCCTGTCTCATTTATTTAATATAAAACTGCATCAAAAGGCTCAGTACACTCTTGTAGCCACTAATGGAGGTTTTTACAATTTGCTCTGGAAACTTCATCCTAGTTAATGCTAATACACGACTGGTCTTCTAGCTAGCAAAATGAGACCTCTATTCCCTGAGACCTGTGGCTTTGCCCTTGATCCTTGCCTTCATGTTTACGATGGGTGATGTGCTGGTAGCATCCAAGCCCTAAGATACAATTCACAATATTTATGTGGCTGCAGTGAGACATGCTTTCAGACACCAGTTTTTTTTTTTGGAAGCAAACTGGGAAGGATGAAAAAGGCTCAAATGGCTCTGAACAAGCTGCATAACAGTATCTCACAGAGTTTATAATAGTGTCCACAGTAGCTTTTCAGCACTGTCATGAGGGCTGAGTAGAATTGTTTACCACCCTGACCTCCCTCGACTAGACTCGAAGGCAGAATTCTCACTCTTTCAATACATATTGGACCTTCTGTTGCTATGCGCTTGATGTTATTTCCTTAACTCTTATTTTTGCAGTAAGTTGTTCCAGTCTCTATATTGCTTTGTAATACCTGTGCTCAACATTCTCTTTGACAGTCATCACTATAGTTTTATTTATGTTAAATTATTAAAAAAAATAAATATGGATCAAAATGTAATGATATGCTTGTGAAAGTGTTGTAGCACAACAGCTGAGAACAATTGCTCTGGGAAAGACTTGCCTTTCTTATTAGGCTAAGATATTACAATCCTTTGGTATTAGGCAGAAGATGTTCACATTGCAGCCATGTAAATCCTTGTACTTCTTTAATAGATTTCTCTTCCATTGACCTGTTTTCTCTGAAAAAGAAACTATGCCCAGTAGGTGCTGTCATGCGTAGCTCTTTTTATGTTACCTAAATCTCCTCTGGTCATTGACAGTACTACCTGTTACTGCAACATAAATAAATCACTAAATCTTGTTTCCAAATGTTTCTTCAAATAATTTCCATTTCTGTAACCCCATCATAGGCCATCATTTATGACAAACTTCACAGTAGCCACTTACCAGTTAGTAATGACATCAGTATGCCTAACATTCATGCTCACAATTGAACGGGAGTGGAATTTGCAGTGCAACCGATTCATACCATAAAGTGTGGAGGCAGGGATAGGTTCCAATGTACATTATCCGGATGATATTATGATGCCACAATATAGGCCATTTGCAAACCACAGGAGAAAGAAAGCAATATCAGACAGCCCTGTATAAACATCATTTCCAGATCTATTTTAATGGCTACTCTCATAACATGGCTTTATATTGAGTCTTACTCTGTCATTGTTGTGCACCCACAAAATCTCTTGTGTTGCTTCTTATCTACCTTTGACGGATAGAATTAACTCTCTTTGCAAGGAAACATCTGTTTCCTCTATGTTCTGTTTCTTCCAGTACAGGTATATCTTTTCCCAGAACAATGGGTATTCTCACCATATTTCTTTCATAAATTCAAAAATGTTACTCACATAGACAGACATCTCATTAAAGTACAATGTAGCCATTTGCTGGATAGCATATAATATGACATCAGCTGCAATTTTATCTTCAATTTTACTTTAGAAGCTTTCAAGCTGTGCTCTCTGGTAATCATGGTGATAGTTGTATTTCGAAAATGGCAGCTCTCCACTTTCTGCAATACTATAAAGTATTAAAATATTTTATGGGTAAATATTTATGGAAATGGAATTGTAATAGGGCAACAAATCTTTTAAAAAGTACCCTTAGAAAATTTCTATTTCTAATCTCATAGTGGAATTTAGAGAAATTTTATGAACACACACCAACTATATAAGACATTCATATACATATAAAAACATCCATGATATGGTTGTTATATCTATTCTATTTAATAAAACTACTTGCCAAAGGGTTAAAGAAATAAAAGGAAATATGGGACAATTTTTGAATTCTAGGCTTATTGAGCATTATTAGCTGAAAATCTTTGGTTAGTATTTTTAAAGGGAGGTTTCTTTGGCATTTGGGACAGTCCAACTCTTCATTGGGGGAGATGGTCTGCTCATTACAAAACATTTAATATTCACCTACTGATGGGCAGTAGAAGTCTTCAACTATTAATATAGGTTCCCACACTTTCCCAAAGACCTCCTAGGAGATACCTGAAAACCACTGCACATGATCTTAAATTGAATTTTCTTATAAAAGAAGATTTAAACTGTTTCTCATGTTATTTTCCCTAGAACAATTACAGTTACTTACTTCTCACTTGTTATGGACTTTTATTGCCTCTCCTGTGTCCCACCTGTCTTCTTCTCTCTTTCTTCTGCCTTCTGGTGCTCTATATATCTCTGGCTTTATCTCTAGCATTCCAGTCCTCTCACCATGTAACCAATTTAATACCTAGTTACCACACCAACAGCAAATTGTATCATGATATGATTAATCTAGGATTCAGATTATTTCTTCATATTGATTCATACCAGAGAGATTCATTTTAAAAAGTGGTAGCAAGATATTAAAAATCAAATGAATATGCTCAGGAGTCTATAAAATTATAACAATGAAAGAAATTTAAGAAATGAACAAAGGATTGTGTTAAAAAGTTAGACATAAAATAACATTAGCCAATCTTAATTTGACCTATGAAATCCAGAATTAAGTTTATGTCCCTGTATTCTAAATCACTTAGTCCTTCTGCACTGAACACAGATGAGACTGAATTTGGACCCAGATTTCCATTCTTAACTGAATCCTATGTTATGTTCAGCAATAACTTTATGCTGAAAGATCTCTGTGAGACCTATGGTGGGCTAAGTTGTTAGAGACACACTAGAAAAGACTGTGCATCTTTCTTAAGTATTAAGACATAGTCTAGTACAGTGTTAAAGCACACAAACCAGAGCTGTACTCCAGTGTTCAATTCCCATCTCTATCACTTACTACTGTGTGACCATGGGTAGTCACTTAACTACTCTGTGTTTCCGTTATCTCTTATGTAAAATGGAGATAATAAGACAGGGCTGTTGTAATTATAAAGCATTAAGATCAGCTACTGGTATATAGCAATTGCTGTATAACTTTTTGCTAATTTTATTATTTCTGACTCTTACTAACCTGTTCTATATCCTAAAGTAATGAACTGCTTGGTGATCCTTCACTACAGATTGTGTATGAGAGGTGAGGTTTAGAGTAGAATATAGAAGAAGCATAGACAATAAAGAACCCATGTTCCTTTGTTTTTTATCTCTTCCTATATTAAAATGTTAGCTCCATGCAGTTATTTATCTGTTTTGTATTATTACTGTAACTCTGATAATATCCAACAGATACTACATGCCCAATATTCGTAGAAAGAATTCATTCTTTTATGATATATATATATGTGTATGTGTATATATATATATATTTCTCACACTACTCTGAGATAGGTGTGCCAGAAACAATGTAAACCAACATATCCACTCAAGGAATTTACAGTTCTGTGGGAGAGAGCGATAGTAAACAAATATCCACATATATTAATATATAGCTATAAACTCTGATATTCTTTCATCAAATTTATAGTCTGGTAAGAGGACTGGATCCTATGCTTAAAGTCATTAATACATTAATTATATTAACACATAATTCTAATGCTGGTTATGTTAGGACGCATACTACAAGAAAAGGGTATTCTGATTTTAAATGGTGGTTTATATTTAGAGCGTGTAATATGCAGCATGGTGTGTCATATGCCTCATTCTTTCTTATTTCTAGGTTTCAACCACAATTTTGCTTTTTTAAAATTAAATAGCCATGACCTTTATCACATTCTGAAATTACCTTTTTTATGTACTATTTTTCTACAACTATCTAGAACATAAGCACCAGGAAGGGCTACCAACATTAGCTAAATGTTGCTAAATGCCAATTTCTGGCCACTTGGATGATGGACACTTAAATTCTTCTGACTTGAGTAAAAGACTAAAATAAAGTATAGTAAACATATTCATTCCCTGTCTGGGGAGATGTTCCAGTATAGCTTGTTTAAGGAGAAACATTGATGAATCGTATTTCCTGTGTTCAGTTCAGGAGGCATATCCTAAAAAGGAAATTTAAAAATCTTAATATGTAATATACATGTATCTTCAGGAAAGACCTAGTATTCAAATAATCCACTAACACAGTGATTAAAATATTAGTATATATTTGTGGGGGAAGTTGTTTAAAAGTGATGATAATAATATTAAATATCACTGAAGATTTACTAATCCAAAGGCCTTTATTACATATAATTTTATTTGAACTTCACAACATTCTGATATTTAATGAGGTAGATTTCATAATGGAATAAAAACACAGGGTTTTCTCTTTTCACCCTCCCTCTCTAAAAATTCTTGTCATGTCAGATACAGAATGAGTGATCAATAAATATTTGAGACTATTATGATAATATAATGATGAGGCTGGCATTCTATTTAGAAGCATTGTATGGACATAAGGCTGGAAATGTCAAGGAAAGAAACAAACGAGAAGATTAGAGGCGAGGATTTGGCTCACTTAGTATTTATTAATACATTTACATCCATCTGGCTCCTTTGATCCTGATCCAAAATCTACTCCCTTTCTCTTTTACACTTACAGTCTATGTTAAAATGGGAAAGAATCATTCTAACATTTACAGAATTCATGGGGAAAGACCCTAAAATTAGTAGGTTCTTAGGAAATTTTTTTCTGGGTAACAATCTTTTGGCAACAATTTAATGAAGATTTTGGCTCTACGGTTTGCTAACTCTCCAAGTTTTGAGCCTCAGTTTCCCCAAATTTAAAATAAGTAGAAAGTCCTTCAGAGGGTAGTAGAGAATATGAAATGAGGGGTATGCAAAAAGCTTCTGGTCCAACCTAGCATAAAATAGGCCCTCAGCAAATATTCAACTCCAAGCCCCATTCACTCCCATCGTTCTATTGTAACCAGCTGGCCTCACGCTGGAGGCTTGCTCAGCAGTGCAGTCCAATACTGCGATAATGAACCATATTGCTCGGGTAATTGGCATTCTCCCTACCAAAGGCAAGATTGATAGATTCAATATAAGTCTATGCAGTTACCCATTCTTGTAATAGAGAGTTCTCATTAAAGAAATGGATTAATTGGTTTACTGATGTTTTACTGAGAGCCAAATTTGAATAAGTGGACTAGGCAGTACTGAGAAAAGCAAATTAAACACTAATAAAGGGAGAAATGTTCTCGTTTAGGTTGATGTCTCAGCCACAGGCTCAAATCAAGGCTCTGGGGTTAAGATTTGTCAGTGTGAGTGGACATTAATGTCTGACAGATGAAAATGCTTTGATTTTTTTTTTTCCTGACAGTTCACTTTCTCTCAGAGCCACCCATACCAGGTTGGATGAGTTTCTCTTCACCTAGAAGATTTGTCAGGAATTCCTAATCACATATCAGGGAATGTGCATCTGAAATAGAACTATGCTTCACTCTTGGTTCCACAAACAACTAATAAGACATATTTAGAACGAACTAAATAACAGTAAAATATTTGTCAGAATTATCCCCAAAGGATTGTGAAGCTCATGCTTCACTAGAAAATTTTCTCTTAATCTCTCTCTTCTCTGAACAAATCACTGTTCCATCTTTCTGATATTTGGAAAAGCATTTTATTGTGATTAATTTAAGGAAGAAATATGCAAATAAATATGTGTTTACATATACATATGTAAACACACATACATATAATGTAAACATGTTGGCACTTTGTTTTCTCTCCTTTTCAGAATCATCAGTTTTTCCCTATCTACTGGTTATTCTCATTAATTTACAAACATGTAATTTCTCAATCTTTGCAAAACAAAAACCACTTATATTGACTGCGAATTTTCCACTATCTACAGTATCTTTTCTGTGATTACCTTTATGGTAAAACACCCCCAAAAGAATTGCTATATACTCACTATTATCTCTCCAACACTTTCCCACTCCACACATATACACAAACTACTCTTGACCTCCAAACTGCTAAATCCAAAAGTCAATTATTGGTCCTTATTTTAGATGATCTCTTAGCAGCATTTAGCACTCTGCTTCATCCCCTGTGAAAATCTTTCCTGATTCTTTTCTTACCTCAGAACCTGCTCCTTCTTGTTTATTTTTTTGTTTTTGTTTTTTTTTTTTCTGCTGCTATCCCTATCACCTCAGTTTCTATTCTTTGGGATATCTAACAGGCATTTCAAATTTAATATATTCAAAACCAAATTACTGATCTTCCTCAACAGATTGGTGCTTCTTCCTCTCAATAAATGGCAATTCCTTCTTTCCATTGCTTCTACCAAAATCCTTGGGAACATCAGTAAATGCTCAACTTCTTTTATACCCCATAGCCAAAGAATCAGTAAATCCTGTTGACTCTACTGTAAAATATGGGCATATTTTGAATATGACCACTTTTCACTGTCTCATCTGTTGTCATCCTAGTATAAATTACTATCACTTTATCATCTATCATTTAGATTCTTAACAGTTTCTTATTAGGTCTCGTCCCTTCTTCTCTTGTCTTATACAGTCTGTTTTCTCAGTAGCCAGAGAAATGGTATTAAATTTAAACCAGAACATATCATGCCTCTTCTATTCTCTACTGGCTTTCTTTCTCCCAAATCCAAAATCTTCACAATTGCTGCTAAGGCTCCACAGATTCTGGCCTTCATTACTTTTCTGACCCCATCTATTGCTGTTCTCTCTCATTTACTCTGCTGCGTTGGTCACCTTGTTCTTCGGACATGCCAGGCACATCCCACCTCAGGGCCTTTGTATTTGCTGTGCTGGTTTCTCTCACTGGAATGCTTTCCCCAACATATTTGCAGTATTTGCTTCATCATAGCTTTCAGATTGTTGCAGAAAAGTCTCCTTTCTCACTGAGGACTTGCTTGATTACTGTTTACAAAATCACTCCCACACCCCCCACTAATCCAAATACACGGCCCTTCTTATTTCTTCCTGGCCTTAAACATTAATACCCAGATGACACATTATATGTCTCTAGTAGTTATTGTTTATGGTCTGTCTTTTTCCCATTAGAATTTGAGCTTAATGAGGGCAGGGGTTTTTGTCTGTTTTGAATTCTCAGTGTTTAGAACAATGTCTGACACTTAATAGACACTCAATATATATTTGTTGAATTAATAACTAAATTGATTTGCTAAACTAAAATTGGAAAGACTATTGATTTTCTGGCTCAAGCAAGAACTGTTCATTTATTTAAAATAAACCCAATATTTAGCCTTGAATCGGTACTATTTTCCTTTTATAGTATATATTTTAGAGACAAAATAAGTCATACATCATGTGTAATTTCTCACAGCCTTATATATCATAAGAAAAATGTGCTGCATAAGGAGAAATGGAAATGAAATAAAATTGTTCCGGTTCAGAGCTATCTGGTGTTTTTAAATATACAGTTCTCCATTTTTTTAGTATGTAATCAAATCTTATAGTGGCCTTTATTTAAATTTAAAAGAGAAACCATACCATGAGACCAGTAGGAAAATACATACCCTTTCTACCAACTCTAGAATGCCTGATTCAATGCCAATTAATAGAGGACGATTTGCAAGACCCGTATTTTCCCCATGAAATTTAATTCATTTGCCTTTGTATACCTTACTTCTGAAAGTATAATGCCATTGTGTTTATTTTTTGAAGTCCACTCTAAAGCTATAATGTCAATACTGATTGCTCAATTAACATTTGTGATTAATTTTGTACTCACTGAAATTGCATTTCCTTTTGACCAGCGGGCATGTAAGTGACAGCTTTTGACTATTCTATTATACACAAGCTAATTGGTTTGAAAGAAGCTAGAAAACAAAGAACTCAAATTTCGAAGGTTTCTGAGATATTAGAAGTCTAGGGGTTATAAAAATTAGGGTTCCAAGGAATTTGAAAGACCATTTAACCAGCATGTGACCCTTGGTAGCATTCTGGAGACCTCCAATGTCTGAAGCAAATATATAAAAAATAATGAATTATCTGTATAGAATGAGATATTGTTTTAATTCTAAAAAAACAATCCTTAATGATGTATTAATGATATGTGTTGGAGAAGAACTGTAAGCATATATATGCTGCTGCTCTATCATAATTTCATGAATTGCCTTGTTACCTGTGGGTATTTAATTAATATTTACCCAATGAGCATAAAAACAATATCTACTGAACAAGATCAAAATCATATTGTTGCTTGTCCTCACATAACACAGCTACTTTCCAAGTGGCTATGGTATTAGGAACAATGAAGGTCAGATAGACTTTGGTTAGTAGCAATGCTTCAATATTGGTTCACCAATTGTAACAAAAATATCACACCAATGTAAGATGTTAATAATAGGGGAATCTATGCATGTGGTGAGGTGGGTTATATGGGATCTCCCTATACTTTTGGTGTAATTTTTATGTAAATCTGAAACTTCTCTACAAATAAAGTTTATTATTTAAAAAAAGATCAGAGCAGAGGTATTATGAATTCTTCTGAAATGTACATTTCCTATGGCTGAATTTGCCACCCCAGCTGTATTCCACTTACCCTGAGATTAGGATAGTGGAAACCAGGCATAAACTGCCGACGGAGGGGTTTACGGTAGGTATAAAGGATATTTTCCTCAAAGCGAGGATAAATAGATATGGCAAATAAGAATTACAAGATAAATCTCATTTAGGAATGAAAGCAAGAGCTCTCAAAAGACCAAGACTTTTCTCTAAGATGCTGAAATTTCTGATGTTAAAAACCTGAATCAGAAGATAATACATTGTGGTATCCAACAAACCAGAACAAATACACTATATTTGTAATGCAAAATCTTTGCTTTGTTGGAATTTAACTAGAGTTAGTTTCACTTCAGATAATATAAGTTGATGATGTGATCATCTGTTTAACGTAGAAGCGTTTGAGTTGGTAAAAACACTCAAGAACAATTCAGATAGTTTACTCATCATGCTTTTTTCAGTGATGCTTGCCTCCTTTTTTTCCCCCAAAAGATTTTATGACTGTGGAGACAATCTGTGTATTGCCTTTCCCTATGTTGCTTCTGCTTTCTACTGCGTGGAGGCAGAATAATGGATAGGAACCCAGGAAAACTTTTTTAGGGTCATATCCTGTGTGTATGTGTATGTAAAGGGCGCATATACAGATACTATTTGCTATCCTAGGAATTTTATGAAAATATGAATCATTTATTATGTAGCAACACACTGAGAAAACAGCAGCTGTGACATCTGTGAATAGTTCTTACTGAGAATAACAAACGGAGTTTTTACTTGACTCTGTTAAATGCAACTAACACCATTTCAAGGAGAAAGAGATTATTTCAAACAGTATTATAGACTGGGCTTAGTGCCTTGGAGATAGAGAGAGATTTTCCTAATGGTCATTCTATTGATATATAGCCTAAGGGCAGTTTTCCTAATTAATATTTACACCTGATAAAATACATTTAGAAAATCACCATTACATTTTCTCCAGTTTGAGTTAGGCTGCCTCATATATGCGGCATTAAGCATAAAGCCTGTGAAAAATGTGTAAAGACTTACTTAAAATTCAATTATTGTCTCAGAGTAACAGAGTGGGAAGAAAACTACCACAGACACCTGCCTTATCCATTCCTTCAGTTCTTTAAATGTCTGTTATTTTCTCTCACCTTGTCCTTCTTTATTCCAACATGTATTTCATCTGATTTTAAAGCTGAATGGGTATATTTTAGATAAGTTCTAAAATCAAAACAATAAGAATTTTTATTTTGGTGTATTCACAATTCCTAAAACTTATAGCGATACATGCAAAAATTTAAATGAGCAAATAATAAACTGGTTGCTTGGTATTATGTGTAAGAAGCAACTGATCTATTAATTGGATTTTCTATCTTTTAATCAATTATTATGAAACAAAATCACTCTCCTCTTTGTGGTAATGCATGACTAGCCTCAAACATTACCATAGCAGTATGCTATGTGACTTAAAAAAAATGTTTCTTTGTGCTCTTAAATATTATGGTTTGCCTTTTCTTTCCTCTAAGTCTGCTTCTTTCCTATATCACAAGTTACTCCCTAGAAGTAAATATCAGTCTTGTGAGTAGGAAATTACATCCAAACCAGGGTATAGAATTTTAAAACCAGGAAATGTGTTCTAATCTTAAAGTCAGAGAATTTTAAGTCCAAGACAGAGCTACTCTACGTGGATGTAGCAGCAATGCTGTCCTCAGGGAAAGAAAATCAGTCGCTTCCTGCTTTTATGGGCTCGGCAGCACTTAGTCTTGGGCCATGCTTGGTGCTGTGGTCCTGGTTCAACAAAATATATGACCTTATCTGTGATAAGCATCATTGGGGATTTCTAATTCAAATCCTCTTAGACTTTTCAGGTGGGGCCGTTTATGCTTTTTGACCCAGGTGTTGGAATGCTCAGTGATTCCTCTCTGGTTATTCACTTCATTTTGATGAAGTGATTTCAAGAAGTGACCTTTTATATGTATCTCTGAAAGGTTTCATCTAATGTTATTTTTCTACTAAAATTATAATTAAATTTTAAATTAAAATAGTAGAATATAAAATGCATGTACAGCACAACAAGTTTGTAAAATAATGAGTAATATTTACCTTAACATCTGACACCAGAGTTCTTTTTAAGGATAAAGAGAATTTTTCGGGAAATTCTTGATAAAATGTTTGAAAATGGAAACTGAAGGTTTGAGCACATAAATTGACAAAAAAGAAATGAAATGGTCAAACTCTCTTTGAGGGTTTGCAAGAACAGAGAACTAAGGCCTGTTTAGGGGGAGTATATGGGCAGAAAAATTAGCCAAGGTCATTGCTAATCACATACAGGCCTTATGTGGATGGTGTTTGTGTGTGAATCTAGAGGAAAGGTCAACACTGCACAAAAGTGGGAGACTCTTCAGAAACTGAAAGAATGAAAAAAAAAAAAGCCATAGTGTGGAGCCATGTATCATTAGGAAACACATAAGCAATCCATTACTATAAAATTACTAGAGATAATTTGGATATACGACTTACCTCGATAAAAGACGGGTTTGAATTATTTGCATTTATCTAAATTTCCAAAGCACTACATGCCTCATTTTGACATCTGAATTACACATTCTTGGGAAAATGAATGGAAAAAACACATCAAAATGTCTAAAGTGATTATTTCTAGATGGTAGGATTAAAAATAACTTTTATTTTTCTGTATGTTTTCCAAATATTCTAAAATAATCATGCATTCATTTTAAATTAAAAGGAAGATTCAATAAATGCATTTTCTCATTGAAATGCACAAAATATGAGATTTTTAAAATTTCTGTGCCACTATTGGCTTGATACATATCATTGCTACATAGAAGAAAGCAAGTATTTAGTTTTATAAGTTTTTCCTAGACTTTTGTCTTCTTAATTCTTTTAGTCAGCTTGAATGTCCAAACTTAGATCAATAAAAAATAATCAGAAGACCATAAAGGCAAAATCTCAGCTTAGCATAATCAAGTGATTTCAATAAGTATTTTCTAGTCTAGTGAGCTCTCTAAATGTAGATGCTAATGTGTAAGTGGCATTTACATCCTAATATTTGAAGAAAGGAAAATGAAATATCTGTCACGTCTCAGAAATTAAAATGTATGTATGATTAAATGTATATATATTTGTTCTTAAAATATCAATTTTGATTTATTCCACTGGAGAAAGACTAAGGACCACATTAAATTTTTAGAAAAGTATATATATAAGTAATATGGTAAGTAAAGAAAAGCACGTATTTAGTAGATTTCAGTTGCCTTGATTATTTCTGGATATAAGTTATTAAAAGTCAACAAATCAGGAAGTGGATATAGCTCAAGAGGTTGAGCACCTGCTTCCTATACATGAAGACCCGGGTTTGAGCTTCAGTACCTCCTAAGAAACAAACAAAAAAAACCAACTCAGGTAAGCTAATGTAGTCCAGTGGTTGAGTGCTGGTTTCCCACATACAAGGTCCTGGGTTCAATCCTCTGCCCTGGTACCTCAAATAAAAAAAGTCAATAAATCTATTTTCACAGAAATTCCCTCTATATTTACCAACAACAATAATAAAGATTCATTTAAATGGCAACTTGTTCTGTGCTCCCCCACTCCTCCTTCTTCTACACACACACACACCACACACACACAAATGCTTTAGAGAATTCTGCATCAAATCAAAGACATCAACACATGCAATCTGTCGATCTTTTTTTCTTCCTAGTCTGTTTTATTTTTTCCTTCCTTGAAATGATGAATATTTAAAAACATTTAGAAAAGAGAATCATTCCACAAAAAGAGAGGACTAAAGGAATGGGATTGTCTTGTTTTATTTCATTGTGCTATTAACTTATATTTTTATAAAACTCTAATCTCTGAGTTTTAAAATACCTACCACTGATAGATGTATGAATTCTTTTTGGCTCTAAAAACAAAATGTCTTTACACATATATTTTATATACTATTAAAAATAGTGCAATTATTAAAAAGTGCTATCTTCAATTATAACAAATGTTCCACACTAATGCAAGGTTTGTTGGTGGGGTGGGGTATGGGAATCCTGTATTTTATGCATGATTGTTCTGTAGACCCTCAACTTCTCTAATAATTATTTTTAAATCCCATATAAAATACTAAAACTAAAAAAATAGATATGTGGTCCTTCCTAGGTCATTACTATAAACAAGTCAAAGGATTATATGCATCCTATGAAAAAAATCACAAAGAATGATTATATGTTCTGCTCTAAGTCAGAGCTTACACCTGCCTTCTTCCCACAAATGCCAATTCTATTCCCAGATGAAAGATGCATCCTCCATTTTTCTCCATTCAGTTGCTCCTCTTTAAAGTCCTGTTTATGATTTACCTTATTAAAACAAATTCTATATGATTCCAATTGCTTCAGTCATGACAGTGTCTTCCATATTTGGGGCTTTTTATACTTATGCAGATGCTTTGGGCATTTTTCTGTTCATATATTTCATCACCTACTGGGGCACTAGCTATCACTTTGTCATTCAGCACCAGCGAGACTTTCTTTTGCCTGAAGTATTGTGCTCAGAAAGTACACTGCTACCAAGGGGCTTTAGCCTTAAGCATTCATGTTTTCGGGAGAGAGCTTATTGCACATTTTCTTTTTTTATATAGAAATATCCTTTTTCCATTAACAGAAAATGCAATTATGGTCAGGAATTGAATCTTTGTGCTTTCCCACAAAATACCATAGCAACTTTTTCCCAGACAAATCTTCTAACTCCCATCAGAGACAGCTATCTGCTGCTCCATTAGACATGGCTTCATTCGAATACAATAGACTATGATCCAGAACAAAATACCAGTTTACTTCTGACATAATTGTTTTGAGAAAAAGGTCATATATTTGTTACTACAAGACATTTTTAAAAATAAAGGGAGTTAGACAGAAATATTTAAAATAAAAATTCAAATATGTTTCCCAATTTAATTTAAGCTTTTTCGTTCAGGCTGGTACGTTTTCTCCCCTTTGGCTCCTTTGCTCTAATGCTTACAATCATATTTTTTCATATATTATAAGATTCAATAAATAGAGTTATTGATATGTTTTGTGTGTTACCAGAATATTAAAAAAAAATGAATAATGAAGGTTAATGGTATTCAATCGTGAGGAAAACAGATATATGATAGTTTAAAAAAACATTAAGTGGAAAATAGTTGGGCTTAGTTGAGAAATCTGCTCTGCCAGATTACCCTAGGGAAATGACATTCTGTTTGAAGTTTAATTTTCTGATCTGTAAAATGGAGTTAAAATTTATTGAGTGTGAAATCATCCAGCATAATGTCTGACACAGAAACATTCAATAAAGGCTAGTTTATCCCCTCTTCTTTCCCTTCCTTTCTTGTTGTCAGATCTATATGGAACAAAAGAAATGACATTAGACTAGATAAACTCTAAGATGCCTTTCAAATGATGTTATAGGGGAAAAAATCTACTAATTTCAAGGATCTTGAATCTGTAGATTTAATGTGAACAGCTAGTTCATAATGGCATGGTGAATGTTTACAATCAGAAAAATCATGTCTTTCTTGCCCTTCACCTCCTTTCTGATCCTGGATATTTTGTCATCTGTGTATTTCCATGGGAAAATGCTTTAAGACTTGCTCCAAAACTAAAGTATTTATAATTCCACTTCACAACCATTCACTTAAGTAATTCTCAATAATTGTGCTACTAGTCAGCAAATACAAGAAATATTATCCTTGTGTTCAGTAATTGGTCACTGACTACAATATCTATTAAATGGACAATAACAAATGTGAAATTAAATTGCTTAATTCTCTGATTTTCACAAGAGAAGTATATGAACTCTTTTCTTCCCATCATTTGCGATAAAATAACAAGCACATATTTTATCAAATATTCCCTGTGATATAAATACCCAATGATCCTGGGACAGATATTTTTATAAAGTAGAAAACTGGCAAACCTAGATATTCTTTCTCTAATAAAATAAATTTTAGAGAGAGCAATATGAAAATAAAATCACAAAATAGATCTAGATATTTCATTAAATGATGGGTAAATATGGTAGAAAATGTTATAATGCATAGTGTTGGCCCAAATCTAGTTTTTAAAGGATGAGAGGAAAGTTGTTTGTGGAGTATTTGGAGTCTCAAGAAGATTAAGTGTGGGTATTGACACTAAAACACTGGAATATTTGCCAAGACCAAAACCACTTGCACTGTGATAATGAACAGTTTTAAATGTCTTTTTCACTAATGGTAAGTTCCTGGAAGCTACCAGAATTTTTTTTTTTTTTTGGTTTACTATTTCTTCTTTCAGAATTTTACTTTCCCGTAGTCACTTCCCTGAGAGAACTGTAGGAAAATAACATTTATTTATGATCTTGGCTGAATTTACCCAAAGAACAATTTAACAATTTTTTTCTCAGAGAAATAACTTTAATATTATTATTCAATAAATATTTATTATCTACAACTTGGGAGACTTTATGCTAGGTGCAATGAGGCATATAGAAAAAACAGAGCATGGTATTTTCTCCAGGAACAGAGTTGACAAAATCAGCAATGATTGATTGATTCATTCATTCAACAAATATTTAGTGATCCCATAATGTTTGCCAAAACTGTGTTGGGTACTGGGGAATTTTTGCAAACAAGATTAAGCTGTTCTTGCCCTCATGGCATTTATAATTTATTTGGACAGGCAGACATGGGTCAGGGGGGTGGGAAACAAAACCTTTCCCCAGTATTTACTTTAAATTGTAACTAGTCTCATG